>VZUI01016889.1:0-24210 GCA_013401135.1 Cettia cetti
ATAGAATAGAATAGAATAGAATAGAATAGAATAGAATAGAATAGAATAGAATAGAATAGAATAGAATAGAATAGAATAATTTTACTTGCTAGAGATGTACAGCAATCACCCAGCCCAGCTGCCCCGACCACCTCAGGGCTAACCAAAAGTAGACACATGCTATCAAAGACATTGTATAAATGGCTCTTTTAAACACTGACAGGCATGGGGCATTGACTACCTCTCCAGGAAACCTGCTTCATTATTTGATCACCTTCTCGGTACAGAAATGTTTCCTGATATCCAGTCTGAACCTTCCCTGAAGCATCTTTGAACCATTATCTTGTCCCATCACTGAACCTCAGGGAAAAGAGCTCAGGACTTTCCTTCTTCGTTTCCCTCCGCAGGAAGCTGTAGAAAGCAATGAGGTCACCCCTCAGCCTCTTTGTCTCCAAACTAGACATGCCCAGAGTCCTCAGATATTCCTCATTGGATGCAATTCCTTCCAGCCCTTTCACCAGCTTTGTTACCCTTCTCTGGATGTATTTAAGGAACTCCACATCCTTCTTAAATTGCAGGGCCCAGAACTGCTCACAAACTCAAGGTAAAGCCACACCAAGGCTGAATACAGGAGCATAGTCACCTCCTCTTACAGCTGATGATGCGGTGTTAGATGCCCCCAGGATGGGGTTTGCCCTCTGGGCTGCCTGGGCACACATAGCTGGCTCAGACTGAGCCTGCTGCCAACCAGCACTCCCAGATCCCTTTCTGCAGGGCTGCTCTCCAGCCACTCCTCCCACAATTTGTAATTGGACTTGGCAATAATCTAGGATGTACTCAATGATGATCTGCATCTACTTCCCAGATGCAGAATTTGACATTTTGTCTTGTTAAATGTCATCCTATTAATGTTTGTTCAATGCTCATATCTATCTAGACCCCTCTGCAAGGCCTCTGGTCTTCCTGGAGACCCAAGAGTACCTCACAGATTGGTATCAACAGCAAGCCTGCTAATGGTGAATTCAACTCTGGCATTGAGGTAATTGATAAATACATTGAACAGAACTGGACCTAGAATTTGAGTCTGCCTATTTTCATCTATCAAATGTGCCAAGGGGAGCACTATTAATTTTATAGAAGGGATAGTCATAAGTTAGCACTCAGGTCCAAGATATCAGCCCTGAAGTCCAAGGTTATTTCTAAGCAGATACATGGAGTTGTTCAGTAAAGCCAAACTACAATGAGGGACTTTTCTTTGTTATACAAGCATTCCAGAAAAAAGTGGATAGGCAGGAGTTAGTTTCCAAAACCTTGTAAGCCAGCAGCAATTTGGCATGTCAGTTAGTAGGATGGATAAGCTACTTTTGGGGAGAACCCTCCTGAGTAGTTTCCTAGATCCTATCACTCTCTGACCCTGAGAGTGTCCCCTGAACAGGGAAAGCATCAGTGACCATAACTCCAGTGCAGCATTTGCTCATTCCCAGGTATAAATGAGCAAGTGGCTGCACCCTGCACTTTTAATCTATGAAGGTAATGCATACAGTATAAATATATATGTTTGATAAAATTTTAAATTAAAAATCTTGTAATTTAAAGGCAATAAGCAGAAATAAATGGGCAGTTGTAGCCTAACAGGGATACTAATAAGCCTCTAAAATCCTTCAGGCCAAAGACAAGATCCACTTCTCAACCACCACTACCATCACTGTGCAAAGTTCCAGTGCTCACACTTACTCAAGCAATAAATGCAAGAGTCTTCTGCTCTGATGCAAGTTATCCTATCCACAGAAGATCCTCACTCTTACTGCTGAAATCATGCCTAAGATGCTCACAATAGCTGCAAAAAATGTTTTAAATGGGTTATTGATATTAATTTTAGCAGCAACTATTCACCTGAATGTGCAAGAGGCAAGCAGCAGCAGGATGAAGTTCCTTTTTCCTTAAAGACTCTTCTTCTGATTTGTGGAACCTTCAGCTAATAAGGCAGGCAATACAATAATTTAATTCTATTTCCTTTGTGAAAGAAAATGCTTTCTAGAAGCATTCATATTGAAAAGGTGGTGACTTTTAACATTTTGGAAGTACATGACCATTACATAGAAGATTCCTATCTTCACATTCTTGAACTTCCTAGAGTGCCCCAGATGTCCTTGTCAGCATTGTATGCATGACAAATGCTTGACAATACACTGGGAACAGCACATAGCTGTTCCCAGTGTATTGGGTTGGACCTTTGCCAGAAGATGTAGGCTTGCAATTTCTGCAGCTGGAGAAATAGAGAGAATGGGATACTACAGCTCTTGCACAAATGCTCATTCTTATTTCATGAAGGACTGTAGGGGTCTTACACAAAGATAAATCAGTCTGATTTGACTGTAGATACTTAGGGGAATGTCTGAAAAATGCATTTTGTCAGTGTTACGTCTGAGAAGGAAGCTTGAACAAGTCCTGTCTTTGAATCAGATTTCTGGCAGTAGCTCTGTTTTAGGTGGCCTGAGCCCCAGATTGCTCTTGCTCACAAGTTCTTAATAATGGCTGATGAGGTCTATTACAAAATGAATTATTTCTTGAATATGCACAAAATTAACAGACATAATACTTTGAACAGACTACTTACACAGGAATAAAACAAAAAGAACGACTAGTAGATAAAATACAGTGCATGATAAAGGTACCTATATTACAGCTAGCAAACAAATAGATTAGGATGCAATGTAACTTACCACCAAATTGATGATGGAGTACCCATAGAATTCTTTCACTCAATTCTCAGGGGAAGTATCTACAGAATTTGTGTCCAAATTCCATGAGAGAAGTCCTAGAAGTTTCCAGGTTGTGTGGGGGAGGCCTCTGCCTCTGTGAAAGTTTGTGCAGCTCTTATAGTTTGTAAAATAGTGTTTCTCTGTCAGGAATTCCAGTTTATCTCCCATCTGTTCTCATGACCAGTTGTTTGTAGGGAATTCTACCCCTGGCATCAGAGAGAGAAATTACTAACTAGCCAGTGACAATTTACTAGTCAAACGAGCTGGCCTGGGTTATCTCATCAATTCATGATGGGGGGGGAAAACATCCGGAGCTATAGCAGCAGCAATCCAGCTCCAGCTGATGCACAGAGCAGATAAGGTCTTCTCGGGTAGGTGGGATGTCATGACACAGACAGAATAGCTAATTTTTTTTTAATATATATGTTTATATTTATTTTATTCACCAGAATTTCTCACTGGAATAAGATTTACAAAATTTAGAGGACATTTACAGGATTAATCTTGACATTTCATTCAGTCTTTTCACCAGCTGCGGGTACCAGGACATGTTCCTGGAAGAAATCCTGTGAATGTTGCAGCACATGTTGCATAAGAAGGCACCCCATATCCCTGAGACTGCAAATCTGAAATCGGCAGGCTAGAAGCATACATGGGGATTTGTCATTAATCGCTCAAATTTGGAGCTCCTCTAATGACAAATACATACACTTGGAGGTTATTTACTGTGGAAGAATAACCATTGTGACAGTCAAATTCAACTTTTGTGTGGTATAAGTGTAATAAGCCAAGGTGTGATTACCTTGCTTAAAGAAAAAAAAAAACCTAATCAAGACTAGTGAGATATACATTGATATGTATAACTGATGCTTTTAAAGAACTGTTAGTCTCACCTGCAAGCATTTTTTAAATTGAGTGTGTGTGCAAAAAAATGTAGGTAATTCTGCAAATATTTAAACCACTATTCAGAAGAAAGGAAAAGTCTTATTAAATCATTGAACTCTATTTTATAGAAAGGATACAACTGTAGACTGCAAGAGTTGCTTAAAAATTTAGAGGTGTTTAAAAATTATTTCTGCATATCAGGAAATGCACCATACCAGCATCCAATGGAGCCATTAATAGATGTCCTTTCTTCCTTTCTCTTCTTCCCTCTCTTCCTTATTGTCCTGTTTTCTCAATCCACATAAATATAATTGTATATCCTTTAACACCACTTTGAGGGAAGGAAGCACTGTTTAAATTTTTCAGAGACACTGAAGAGTAAATGTGAAGCCCTGAGTCACAGAGCAAGTCTGTGACTGAGCTGGGTAATGCAATATATATTTAAGAGTTTCAAATCAGTCCTTTATTCAAAAACTATTTTGGCCTTCTAATAAAGACTCGTCACCAATAAATGAAATGGTGTTGGCAGTTGAATAAGTATGTTTTCTTTCTTCACTTTATGGATGGCAGAAGGAGTCTTAAAAAGTTTCAGGGACATGCATATGAAAGCTTGATAATTACAATTTACAGAATCATATAAACCTGTAAGCCACAAAGCAACACAGTGGATAAAAATAACCGAGAGAAGTCACATGAGTTCCATTAAAACATTACACTGAGCATAAAATACATCTGCCCAGTTTCTTGACAAGATCTTCACCCCTCTTAGCCATTTATCCTTGACAGCAGATATGCTTTATATTCTGTGATGGCGGAAAACAGCTTAGGCCCAGGCACCTTAGGCTACACTGATGTTGGTCCAGGCTTATCAGACAACAGCGGGAGAGCTCTGCCATACACTGCAGCCCTGGCTTATTCCAGCAACAGCACATGAAGGACCTTGGCACTTAGGCTTCAGAGGAACAGAAAAAAGTCACAAATGCCTAATAGTTATTAATCACGTGAAAGCAGGAACTGGGAAAGAGTTGGTATGTGCTAAGGCAGATTCCTGTTTGGAAAGCAATGGGCTTGGCCCAGAGGGCTGGCTAGCAATCCAGCTCCAGGAAGCAGCAAAAATAAGCAAGGAGAAACATGCAAGGAGAATCAATATCAAAGAAAACTAATATGCAGTTTGCACAGGAAAAAGAGCAGTTATTGTACTTTAAAGCCTTTTCATATACAAATTCAAATCCTCCCACCATGTACAGGACACCAGAAGTATTGTCAGCAACAAAGGAAGCAAGTACAGGAAACCACAGTATCTCCTATTTTTGACCTGTATTAATACTAGTCAAGTTGCTTTACTTTGTATTGTATCAAAGCACCAAGATTTAAAATATTCTAAGCACCTGCTTTCTTAACTGCCTTCAAAGGTAGTTGTAGGTAGTGCCAAAATCTCTTGGAAATCACTACTGTAGCTAAATAAAGAAAATTAATCCTGCTTTGTATTCATTTGCTCTGTATAACAAGCAGAGAATTTAGGAACGTGTAAGGAACAGAGTGAAAACCCCAGTGGTATTATCTGAAAGTAAATGAATTAAGTTTTCAAAGTGTCTTCCAGAATAGAAGACAGGTCCTCCTCTGTCTTTTCAGTCAAAGTATTCCTCTTCTCTTTCAGCTTATAAACTAATTGGGACAAAACTGACATAAATGAAATGCCTTTGAGTGCAGGTAGAGATCAGCCAGTGGTTGTGGAAATTCCTACTAGTTTGAAGTGTTGCAGGGTGCAGTACTGACCCCTTCTTCTGGCTCATTCAAAATTCCTTTTCAGTATCCCAAGATGTGTTGCAAGGAGGCTGAAATGGATTAATAAATTACTACCCCTCTCACCCTCACTTCTACCTCTTCTATTTTTAGATTCTATCACTATTGCATTATCTCAAAATTCAAATGGATATTATTGCAGGAATAGGTCATGACTTCCTGCAAAATCCAATTCCCTTCTTTCCCTAAAATTAGTAATAGAAAATGTACGAAGAAAATGGAAAATAATGTCTTTGCCATACATTTCTTCCACACACCCGCAGTACCCAAATTTCAAAGAAATTACTTTTAATTGGTTAAGATGAAGAGGAGACATATTCTGGATGATAACAAAAATCTTTTGAGCTCGAAGTGAGGACAGAAATGAAGAGGGGAGAAGCTCAGCAACCCTCTCACCCAGGGCTGGACCCCAAAGCAATGGTCAAGTTACTGTTTGCTCAAAAAAACAAGTATATATTACTTGCAGAGGGAAGAAAAAGCAACAGATGGACCTATCACTGCTGGTTTCTTACACTGGTAAGTTGCAGCTCTTCTACCACAAAGCCTGTATTCAGTTTTCAATTGAATTTTCTAGCACAGAAAACCTTGAGCTCTTTAAAACTTCAGTATTGAAATCAGTTGAAAGTAGAAAACGTCAACATGAACAAACCATAAAAAAAAAAAAATTAAAAAATTCCCTTTAAGTGAAGAAATTTAATAGAAAAAGGAATCTATAGTCATGTTTCTTCTTACTGTAAAACAAGAAAGCATGTCATGTCCTTTAAAACAATAAAGCAGCAAAGGTACTGCAGAACAAAGCTGTTAATGAAATTCAATTTTAATCACAACATTCTGATGATTTGGACATTGAAAATCTTAAAATAAAATGTAAGAGATAGGCAATTTATGTTCAAGGATGCAAAGGAGACTCCTGCCATTTCGTCATGTACTGTAAATGTATTAGGAGATAATTCAGTGGGCCAAGATTTCCAACAGCATTAAATAATGTGCACTATTGCAACAAAATGACTATAAGACATAGCATGAGAATCAAAGAAGGAAAGGTGAAATAAATCTGCATCTTTTATTCAATTTTCCTGCTAATAAAGAGCTCTTGCAAAATTTCAAATGCTTAGTTCATTTTAATTTTATATTTTTATGACAGAGAGAAACTTAATGTATTTTCCTGAGATTGTAATCCACTCCCTTACAAACTTACTTACTGATGAGAGTCTTACTTTGAAATTCAGTTCATATCTCAGGACAGAGCAATGAAGCCTTGTCTTTCAAGGCTTCCCTTCATCTACCCTTAATGTCCTGTGATTGTTTATCGTAAGACAAAAGAGACACCTGTAAGGAGGTTTCCAAAACGAAGGGAAAAGAAAACAAAAGTCTTGATTCTAGAAAAACAAATATTCTTATTTTAATATTTTGATTTTCAGTGAAATCATGACATTTGGCTTCAAAAGCAATGTATTGTGGTGTAAACGGGACTCCTTTATGCTCTTACACTGAAGGGAAATTAAGAACCAAAATAGAGCGATTTTGTTGAACTACGTAAAAGTCAGGGATGGATCTTCATCTGATATAAAGCTCTCTGTATATCTTAACTTGAGTGGAGCCCAGACATGCCATGGTCTGAGGAGTCAGACCATTAAGTTTATTATAGTTTTTTGCATGGGACAATCATCACTGATGAAACATTACATTTGCAGTACATTAATGCCTACGAATGTGATTTTTACCAAAGTTTTCTTAGTATTTTTTCATGATTTTGCACTGTGAAAGGAACATTATTGGATGAAAATGTACAACAATGATGAACAAGTGTTTGCTCATGCTGGCGTAAATATTTTGACAACATAAGTTTCTGGATAAAGCTCATAAGTATGTGAAGATCATTACAATCCTTTTTGGATAATGGCCATTCTCAAGTTCAGACATGAAATTCCCTGGAATACATCAGTCTGAGAATATTCCAAAGAAATCTTCAGAGAGATCACAGAAGTAGCATTTATAATTTAGGATTCCTGGAAAATGTGAGTACAAAATATAATTTTCAACCCGTTAGAATTTAAGGCCTCTATAAAAAATTATAGAGGATCAGTACCACAGGACTGAAGTTTCTGAATCTCTTGACATGTCTTAGATCAGGTGGTAAAGATAAGTCCCTGAGCAATGGACCTACTCACAATCCTTTTTGACTTTAATTTACTGAGCATTCACCTTCCACATAACATTTTTCATTCACGTAAGTAAAATCAACACATCACATGTGGAAATAAGTCAACCGGATAAAAATAGAATAACTCACAGCTGTGACATATCTTTCCTACTTGGACATCTCAGCAGATATCAAATGTCTCTTACCATGTGTCTCATGGAGCTGGTGTGACAGAGAACTTTCTGACTGGACCTATAAATTGGCCATTGCCATCTGCAATATTATGTAAGAAATGAGCTAGATAAATTTTACAGGAGTAATGTTTTCTTGATAAACCTGTTTGTATTCCAGAGTTTTTGGCAATATGCCATTACATAATTCTTTGTTCATGTGTCTGAAGCCCACCATATAATACAAGCAATGCAATACAGTTTGTATAGTCCATAACACGTTACAATAGCAAAGCAAAGCAGTACCATCTGCTTAACCTGATGCAGGACCTGTAGTCCCAAGGATATCAGAAGGATCACTTGATACAGGTGAGCATAACAAAAGCATGACTCATTTCCATTTGGGAGAGTTATAGTGAAAAAACATCTGGTCAAGCTTCTGAGCTCCAATAAAATCTACTAGCAATAGCAATAACCATGAACAGTTATTTCCAGTTACTCCAAGGACTGTCCATCATGGATCAGTTAAACCAATTCAAGTCCTATTTTCATGGCTAGTGGGATACAAGCAGCTTCACTGTGAAAAAAAAAAAAGCAAATGGTAAGGGAATGACCATACCTTGCTCAGTGGTGCCCAGCAAAAGGACAAGAGGCAACAGGTGGGAACTGATGCACAGAAGTTCCACCTGAACACAAGAATTTCTTAGCAGTGACAGAGCACTAGAACAGATCACCAAGAGAGTGTGGAGTCTCCCCCACTAGAAATATTTTATAATCATCTGGATACATTCCTGTGCCATGTGCTCTGGGATGACCCTGCTTGAGCAGGAGAGGGAGCTGGCTGACCCACTGTGGTCCCTTCCAACCTGTCACATTCTTATATTCTGTGAAGATGCATAATTTCTCTCCAATAATTAGAGAAGCTTTTCCAAGCTTTAAAAATATAAATAATCTTGTTAGTTACAAATAGGCCAGATGACATTTGACATTACTCCTAAATTACCATGTCAAAAATATATAATTAATTAGCATTTGATCTGTGGGGTCCCTGAGTTATAATCTACTTGAAATGTTGCTTTTGAGCACATCACCACCTTTTTTTATCAACTCTCTCTCACATGCCAAAAATCTCCAGCCGTCTCTCTTGAATATTTGAACAATTCATATTATATCAAAGTATTCCACTTGTTCTAACAAAAGGACCGGTCTCAGTATCCAGTATGTACTTTTGTAAACAGCAATGCCTTAGAAAATGATACTTCTGAAAACTAAAAGTGAAATTGTTTATTTTCATAGTCTTCAGTAGTAATGGTACAGTTCATATGCATTTTACACTAGAATTTAAGGGCAATTAAAGCAGTTAAAAGCAGTTACTATCGTAGCAGTTTATGATCCAAGGGAGAGTTATGCTATTTAAATCAGTTTGTTCTTTTTATGTATTTATAAGATGTCTTGATAACCTAAAATCTTTAATTTTCACAGATTTTAGATTTGGTCCTCCATGCCCCTTATTATTATTTCCCAGGTCTTTGAAATTCTGTTTTTCAATCAAATATCCACACAATCAAATATCAAATATCCACACAATCAAATATCCAACATGGCATTAGTGATAAGGAGTTCAAATAAACCACCCAGCTTTAGCATGACTTGGTAAGTAAGCAATTCCTAAGGAAACACAAAACAGTGATTGCTTCAAGTTGTCCCAGTGTGTAATGGAGCAAAAATCAGTAGTTTTTGCTTATTGTACTGATCAGAACTCTGAATGAATGAACAATTCTGAAAATATCTCAGCAGGAATTTAGTCTGTGTATAGCCTTAACCTTAGTATGTACCCTCTTCAGCTGATGCTAATATTGAGTGGCCATCAACATCAAGATGAAATTAAAGAAAGAAAAAAGAAGAAAATATCAGAAGTAGAGCTGTGTCTGAAAACTTTCCAGTTTCAATAAATAATTGACCAAAACAGAACTACTTGCCTTAAAGTAAATAGGTACTAAGATTCCAAGGTAAGTTAAGCCTCTCAACTTCCTTAAACAACCAGCCTGTATCTTATGGATTTTTTTTTTTTACATATCTGACATCTATTTGAACTTTCTTGTCACATCAAACTAACCTTATTAACTTACTGAGGTGACAATCAGGACAGAAAGCACATAGATTAATGAAAACATTTGGTTCCCTTTCAAAAAAGACCAGTTGATAAGGAAGCTGCATTGAGAGAATTGTGCAGCACAGGAGGACTGTGAGACTGGAGTCCGTCTGGCTGTGCTGACCAGCCACTTAGATTTTCATCCTGCTATTTCCCTTCAAGGAAAAGATGAATATGTACCATGATATTTTACCTGTTCAGCAAAGGATGGAAAGCTCCTCATAATAACAGCATTATTTTCAGAAAAAAAAAATCAATTTAAGAATAGTCTAATGGTTTTTGAACTTGATACCCAGTTTACCAGAGCAATTGTATAATCATTAGAGTACACATTTGTTAAACTGGTACCTAAACCAATATTAAGAATGTATTTCAAACAAATGTAGATAGAAATAGGGGCTGCCATTGCTTTTTTTTTTTTCTGTATCTGTTTCAAACACAGTTTAATTTTTAGCACTGCATATTATTATTGTGTAAATATTCAAAGAATATTTTTGATCATAAATTCTTCAGGTTAACAGTGCTGAACAGGTTAGCATGTCATCCAGGAGGAAGTGATATATATGCTTAACTTCAAGCATATGAACAGCAAATTTATAAGCTCCTAGGATACATAAAAGAAGCACCTGTATATGGTTTACTCAGTTAAAAGGAGCATTAATAAATTTTAAGAAAAAATATACATCATAGTTATAGCAAAAATAATGAGTCTTGCATTTTTATGCACTGAAACCTACATCTTATGATGCATGTATGAGTTTAACTTCTTGGGTTTTTTTAACTTAGAGACATGGTCTAACTTCATTTTCTGAGGTAACTCATTTATTTCCCTTTCAGGCTCATCTTCAATAATTATAACTTGTGTTTCCTCAGTAGAAATTCACAAAAAATATTTTTATAATTTTTAGCAGCTAAGAAAATTCTTTTTCAAAACAGAATGTATTATTTTTGTGGTTAATGCTTCAGCATTTTGCTTACAGCTGAATCTATAATAATTCAATATAAGCCACAAAAGGAGGCATGGAACATTTAAGCTGAACTTTATTATGTTTAGTGGACCGTATTATTAAATACATATTATTAAAGAGACATATTTTCAAATTCCATTGACTTTTAGGTTGCAAGAAACACAATAAATATAGATTTAATTACATACTTAAGGTTTAACCTAGATTAAAACTCATTACCTCATTTTGTAAGTAAATACAAAACTTTAGCAGAAGTACCATATTCACAACTCAAAATAGTAAAAAAAAATTAATGCCATAGTGGAACTTTTTTTTCAGAGTAGGCAGTATACAGTCCTTTGCCCACCCTTCACCAGCTGCAGAAAGACCTGCTTTGGGCTACACTCATGTAACTGGTATGTTTCCTGCTCTGTTAGGCAGTTGGCTGAGGACAGTGATTTGAGGTAGAGCTTCCCTTGCTTTTTGACAGCTAGATGCATAACTGCTTGGAAGTTAATGTGAGTAATCTCATCTCTGAGAAGCTTAGGAGCTTCAAGTAACTACATTTATGTCAAATACATGGTCTGAATTTTTAGCTTTCTCTGAAGAAAACTCAATTATTCTTTCCAGGCAAGGTAAAAGACAAAGAAGCTGGAATTTTCCTTAGCTTATACTGTTTAAAGCTTATAGCTTTATATGAAGCTTCTAAGGAACTTCATATAAAGGATAATCTGCATTATACGGCTCTGCACTTACATTTTCCTTCTATGCATAAATTTTCATCTTCCCCAAAATATGAGTGTAAAACATTATTTAGGTGCATGTCTCTCCTTCAAATTCTTTGGTGACTACAGAAGAAGTCAATCCATATTCTGATCATCTGAAAAGAACATGAATTTATTCCCCTATGAATGGGAATTAAATGTTTGGACATCATAAATCTGGGGTTTTTTAACTTCACTTTGATTTACAAATGGACCAGAATCACATTGTGAATTTCACTACAGTATGACAACATCTTGTATTTCAGGTCTAGATTAGGTTTGCTGACAGATAGAGTTGTCTTGCAAAATGAGTCAGCCAAATGAAGTGTTAACCATTTCCTATTATTTCTATGGAACATCTCCATGTGGATCTTCAGAATGCACTTAATTGAGAAATAACCTATTTATTTATTTAAATATTACATTTTGCACATTATACTTATGAAGTAAACAAGGATCAGTTCAGGAAATCACATGAATTGGCATGAGAAATTACTTCTAGAAATAAATGCATAATCACAACCTGAATAGCTTTCTGGAGTTATAGAAAGATTAACTATCAGCCACAGTTCCTATAATTAAAAGAAATTTCTCTGTTGATTCAAAGTCATAGATTTCCATTTTTAAACACCACATTTTTCCATTATTAAAAAGATTTTTTTTAATCTCCATCAACTTTATTTTCTTTTTTTATATATATAATATAGCACAGGAAAAATTCTTGAAGAATCTGACTGCTACTTTTTCAATATTTGCCTAAAACAGAAAATAGAGCAAGAATAAATTATGAGAATATCCAGTTTGCATTTCCCAGAATGCAGAACAATCTCAGGTACTACACTATAAACTTTTGACACTAAGGAATTTTCCTGGGGACAGAATATGGTAAAATTATCCAAATATAAAAAAAAGAGAAAAATTTTTAAGACGTAAATCTTGGTTTTTACTTATCCATTACATCAGATTATATCTGGGCTGCTTTGCCGATGACTTTAAAGGAAAATCTTAAAATGGTCATTAAAAACCAACCAAACCCTGACAAGGGAAGAGCAATAATATAGGAGATTCTGGAACTGTACAAAACATGATATACAACTTATCAGAGCACTTGATATTCCAATCTATTCTGTGGTAAACAACAGTTTTTCCTGGAACTCTGAATGTGTGTACCATTTGTTTCCACGATGCAGAGAAATGTAAACCATATAGGTGAAACTTTCACACCACTGTAGCTTTGGGGAAAAGTGACACTAACTCCAATACTAAAATTGAAGGACAGGAGAACACATATATATTAGAAGGAGGTTAAAGGATCATATGCTGTGTCATTATGCAACCATTCACCCTTGTAACTTTTATATAGTCTTCTAAATAGAGCACTTTTGAAATCTGAATTTATAACTTATTTCTTGTCTTTTCTCAATTTCAGCACAATGAGAAATGGCTGATGTTCTCCTACTAAGCACATGATTAACTTCTGAAAGGAGAGATTCATAACAAACCAACCCTTTTGAGCTGAAGGGCACAGTTATTGAAAAACATATAATCGTGTCTCTTTTCTTGAAGAGAGCAAACAAATTTCAGTAGCAGAGTAATGAATTTTGGAATGACCATGAGCTGTTAAATGAACACAGGTGGCTGTTTCCACAAGTAAGCTATTTGTAATAGACTTGAAATTAGGTGGAGAAAGATAAAAGCTTCAAATCATTTTGAAATCTGACCAGTATGAAAGACTTCATACATCATAACTGAAATAAAGATTATTAATAAGAGTCTTTTACCTAAATGAGTGACCAGATGCACTGACTCTCAAGTAAAAAAAACTATTAATTAAAAAAAAGGCTAAGAAAATTACTCTGGAAAAACTAGGTATTATTGATGCAAAATGGTTCACAATTCTTTTTGTTAGCCTACTAAGTTACAAGTGAATAAGTTACAAGTGAATATTTTTCTTTTTTCTTCATAGATTTTGTATTAAGAGCTCTAGCAGGGAGTCACAGACCCAATTATGGAACTTCTGCTTCTACAATACAATTTTTTTTTAGCCCCTAGAAGATATCAGATACATGATCTATCCAAGCAACAGAATTACATAGCTACTATGGTCAAGGAAAGCCATCAGAATATAGACTGATTTCTGGTTTACATTATCTTTCATTGTTTTTTAATGTTCAATGATCACAGACTTAAAATTACAGAATCATGGAATGGCCTGGGTTGGAAGTAACCTTAAAGATCATCTCATGGGCAGGGACACCTTCCACTAAACCAGGTTGCTCAAAGTCCCATCCAACCTTGCTTTCAATGTGTGCAGGGATGGGGCAGCCACAACTTTTCTGGGAAACCTCTTCCATTGCAAAGTAAGGAATTTTTCCCAAACTCAGATATAATAATTTAAATTCTGCAAGGAAAAGCTTAGTTAAAAAATAATTGCCAAAGTTAAGTGTGACACAGAGCCATCACGAGGGAGACGCAGTGATCACCATGGAATCGAAGCGGGAATAAAGGAAGGTTTTTTTACAGCTTATATAGATTTCTAGAAAAGAGACCATATTGGAAGACTGAGGTTCAACCTCTTCAATTCCACTGGTTTTAGAAAGTGTCTATTAATTGTCCTTTCACAGAAAGGAATGTAAACAAGATAAAGAATTCTGTAAATACTGCTTTGTTTACATGAAATTTCTGTCGAAGGCTGGAAGGCAAGACAACAGTTAAGAAGCAGACAGGTACTTTTAATCACTTCAGAATAAGATTTAAGATCTTTTATAACCTAGATTATTTATCTAGCCAGCTCAAGACATTTAGTCAGAAAGAAGTGGTTTGAATAAATGAGTGTTTATTGTGTCAAAGTAGTTTTGCCCTTGGTATCCCTTTGTTTTGTTCAGAGTAATAGCAGTATTCAATGAATCCTTTACTGGATTGATTATATTACTGGTCATCACATTATTGACTTCTCCACAGTAATTGAACAATTTGTATTAGAACCTGCCTACCGTGCATTTAGGTGGATTATCATGAAAGAGGCATAAATAATTTTTTAACCAGAATGAGAGTGTTCATTCATCGAGTCATCACAAAACTACTGCATTTATGTTTACTCTTTATCTTAATCCAGGTTCAGCCTTAGGTGTTGACAAATTCAATTCAAAACATACTTGCTATCAGTTGTCATTCTCTAAATATGTGCTTTTTGTGTGTTTATTGAAGCCAAATACCTCTGTATGCTGTAACACATTCTTGAGAAAAAAAAAAATCACGTTCCATTAGGTCTGTGCATTCCATTAAGAACATAAAAAATGCACCAGAATTAAAATACAAACAGGAAAAATGCACCAAGGCATTTAGAGTACAGAAATTATCAAAATCACTTTAAAACTTCACATTTCCAGTTATACAAACTTTGAAAATTCATCTTCTGATTACCAGAGATATGTCTTTGTATGCTTCAACAGCTGAGACCCAGCAAAAGACTGCTTGATGAGGAAAATGAGGAGATAGGTGGTATGAGAGAAGGTGAGAACATGAGAGCATTGAGGTATCAATTTCCTCTAAATGGTAATTTCAGAGTAGGAAAAACCTAATTAGAAGGAAAAAAACAAGAACAAGACTATTGATGTCTTTTCTGCTGATTAGAACATTTGACCAGAGTCATAGAATAGATTTTTAAAAAATTATATTGGTCATACAGTGAAATCTTGGGGTCCGAGCCCAGATGATCTGACCATTGGTTTCCTCAAGACTAAGCTCCTGGTGACTTGATAAAGTGAGGCAGCCTTGATCCAGTTGTCCAGGTAAAGAACTTTAATAATCTAAAAACAAATAACAAGAAGGCATGCACTATATTAGAAGTGAACTGGAAAAAGATGGTAACAAGGGGCAAAAAGCAGGGGCCAGGGTCAGACATGGGTATTTACACATCCTGGTATGGGGAGGAGTTAAGGCAGGGTCTGAGGGAAGGGTCCAATAGGAGAGAAGGATTAGGAATATTAAAATTTCTGCACCAAAATTCAACTTATGGTGACACAAAGAACTTGGAACCTTCTAGCAATAATTTGCATACTTGAACTGAGGGAGCATGAGAGTAAACCTCTTGCTTACTATACTTTAGAAAGGGGTTTCCCAGGGCGTTAAGCCAAGGTTTTTTTCTCTCCCACTCTATAAATACAGTGAAAATTTTGAAGACATCAATCTCAAGTTTGTGAGTTGGTTAATTACTTAGTCCACCTTGGATTGGGGTCAGAGCGAGGGCAGCAAAAACACTAACATTTTCCTCTCTCTCAACTGATTGAGGGAAAAAAATCTAGAAATAAAATACATAGCAACTGCTTTGGCTTTGTCACTATTTTTATTGGCTTTAAAATAAAGAAGAAAAGATGACACACTGAAAGTGAGTGGTTTTTGGTGTTTAGCCCATATCTGATTTCTCACAATTTTACTTGAGTACTTTTTATGGAAAGAAATTTTAGCATGCCAGGCCAAAATGGATCTTCTATGACCATCAAGACTTTGACTGATGCTGGTATAACTTTAGGGAAATTCACAGGCCTGATGTAACTGATCAAAAAACTTAATTAATTGAATTTAAAGGAAAATAACAATAATGTAAGAAAATTGGCCCTGGTCTGAACCAATAGCTCACGAACAAATTTCTTCCTCATATTGGAATTCATCCTTTATTCGTGAAAATTCCTAATTAAGGAAAATGAGAAAAATTACATGGGTTATTCTTATATGGCACAAAATCACAGAGATAAGACCTCAAAAATTATATTACGTGCTACAATCTTTGATGCCCTTAAAAAGAAAAGAAAAAGGCAGATATGAGGAAGGCGCTACTAACATAAAATAAGTATATGCTTTTGTCTGATCTTTGTTGATGCCAATTAACTGCTTACCTGCTGTTATTAAATACTAACTGCTTATGGATGGGGTGTCACAGATGTAAAATGACTGAGCACAGAAAAAATCTTGGAACTAAAATAAAACACAAGACCAACAAGATGGGTAAGATACTGGCAGTAACTGCATGCTGCCAGGTTTATGTACAAAGTAGTTTTTGGGAAAACTTTAGAGAAAAAACAGCACCATCAGCTGGCATTATCAGGATTGTTCATCTAAATTTTCATCTGAACAAGCAAATGTGACTTGTACTTCAAATCACTGAATTATCAATTTAATCTGACAGGCACTTTTTTCTCTTTTCTGATCCCTGAAGTCTTGCAGATAAACACATCTGCATAATTTTACTGTAAAACATTGTTCCTGTCAGATGATTAACATCTGATTGAATAGTTACCCTTTCCAATATTTCATCCATTCACAAAAACCTTTAACATTTTTCTGTGTGAAAATCCAAGCTTGACTTCTTTCATTTCCCTCCTTGGTACTTCTCTGTTTCAACCTGGCTGCTTTTGAAACAGGCAACAGTCCCATTCACTAGCCAGGATTCACCTATCCCAGTGGGTGCATGCCATCAGCTTAACTGGTGTAGATAATACAGGAACTTTGCCCATCCTTGTAATTAAAACTAATTCTCCTACAGATTTTTCTTGTCAACAGACCCTGCAAATGCTCACTTCATGTGGTCAGGTATAGCAAGATGCTCTGATCAGTCTTTCCTCCTTAAGAGATTCTGGTGGGTGTTGGTACCTTTGGGAAAGCATATCAAAGAGAGAAATGTGAAAAGTCACAGAAGTCAAAAGGAAGAATGTCAGCACTGACAGTTGTAGGTGCAAAAGTCTGTTAAATATTATTTAATTACTAACAACACCTACCACTCACATCTTTATTAGGTCTCCTTCCATCTTTGGCATAACTAAAAGCATGATCTTAATCCTATTTGGTGAGGGCAAAATTTAGACTAATATTTTTTCTCAAAGACAAAAAGCCCTCACAAATTTATATTATATCTGATTTTTGTTTTTGCTGGAGAAATGTTCAATAAATTCAATGAAAGAAAAAAGTGCAGTTAATAAAGTGAAGAGACTAACAGTGACCATGTTATAGATTTTTTTAAAAAGCCTTTATTTTCCATGTATCTATATCATATTAGAGTCATATAATTTCTCCAGATTCACGCATTATTTGTTTCATGCTATTTTCCCCATAGTTCTGGGAATAACTTGTACATAGTTTTCACTAACGTACAGCTTTGCATTATCCTAATTCCGTTTGCATGCAACTAGGCAAAAAGTAATCCTGTGCGTATGTTGTCAGCTGGACGACATAGGAGAGGCAAAGAATTTTTTTCTTTAAAACTTCAAATGTAATTTAATTCTTAATACTGTGTCCTAGGGTGACTTTATGATGTTTTTATCCCCAGTCGTCCATTCTGTTTGTCCTGTATATTGAGTTTCTGTATCTTTAAGACTGATTCTGAGAGTGAACCAGGGAGAGAAGACGCACAGAGTTTGTTTGAGAAACAACCTGACTCCCACACATTCTCTTGTCTGTACTCCTGTTTTGGAGGCACGGACAGCAGTGGGTCAGAGATCTTTTTGCTTTTAGTTAGTTTTAGCTAGCTGAGGCAGAAAAGTTCCCTGGACTGTTTTTTTACTTTTTTCCTTTTTTCCTTCTTGGGACTGTTTAAATCTACTCTGGACTGAAAAACCCAGAGGAGCACCGAGGGCTCACAGCTCATTTCCTCCCAAATTTACCCTAAACCAAGACATACTGTTACTCTGGGATTTGTCCCTGTTTTAGGTAGAGTAATAATGGGATTTACTCAAGGATGATTTAGGCATTAAGTGCTTACACAAATGCTTTCTATCCCTAAGAAGAAACAAATTTACATTAAGGATGTTACTGACCCTGTTGTCTTCAGTGACAAGTATCTAGTGAAGCCAAGAGTACATATGTGAGTTTTCCTGAACCAGGTACAGTGTCAGAAAGAGAGAAAGCATAGAAAGCCGTAAATAGTAACAAAATGCTAATAGACTAAAAATGGATTTTTTAAAATGAGTGGAAATATATTTTTCCATTACACAAGAAAATACAGATTTTCATTTTTCAGTAAAATATCTCACAGTGACAGAATACACTAAATAAGTGTATCATCTGGTTGCACACTTGATTCCACAATCCAAATGTACATGTGGAAATAAACTCAGCTACCAAAAACTGCTATAATGTGAAAGAGCAGAAGTAAGGGCAGAAGCTCAGCATAGTGACATTAGCAGGAACACTCTGAATAGGAAATTGTCAGAAAGATGGGACTGGGAATACAGAAACAATAAAAGACTCTATGTTAATTATTTGTAAATCTTTTTCCCTTGTAAAAAGTATACAAATATGGAAAAGAACACCAAGTCATCACGGCAGTGAGCTGGTTTGCGGAAATGGTGAAGCAGGACCAGTGCAGGCAGAGAAGCAGGACCACAGGGAGGAAAAGGGGAAGCAGGGGAGGAAGGTCAGCCTAATGCCTCCAAGAAACCCAAAGCAAAATGGCTCCCATTCTGTCACAGTTAAGTGCTTTTATGTGCTAAGGCTCCTCCCACAGCCTGATTTCCCAGGCATTTTTTTGTGTGTGTTCTTCCTGGGCATCCCAGCATTTGCCCCACTGGCTAGTGAGGAGGGGAGGTCCTCTGCAGATCGATCTTGGAAGCTTTCCCTCCCCTGATTGGCTACCAGAAGAAGCCTCCCCAGGGACAGGGTTCCCAGCAGGTGCACATTCCCCAGAGCAATATAATACGTTGAGGCATAAATAAAAATCAGACTGGTTCCTCTGAGTACTAAACAAGAAGCCCTGCTGAAACAGAAACTGTGTTGAAGGTACCTACAACTTCTCTGAGGATTGGGCACAATCTCAGTTTTAAATTGTAGACAGGGTTCCATAAACAACTGCTCAGGTCTTTCAAGCCTCTCCGCACTGACAAAGTACTTTGCTCTCTCAATTTTTTTTCAAATTTCTTTCAAGATAGAACAGAAACTAACCCATCAGCAGAGACATTTTCTACATTATAATTTTTTTTTTGTTGTTCTTGCTTGATGCTTTATCTACTCCCTGTTCCAAAATATCACAATCCCTGGTTGTTTCTTTATTTGAACTCACCCATCTGTTGACTCCTTAAATATTTTGCCTGCAAGTTCTGTCACCACAGGGCAAGAACCAAGTTGCAGAATTTACCTCCACCCTACAGCAACACTCCTGCTGTGCAACTGAGAGACGAGACCTCAAAGGAGAGGTGCAAGAAGAAGTCCAAGCAAAAAGAAATCAAAAGCCCAAGCAAAAAGAAGTCAGAGTTGAAGTCATTGAAATCCAAGCAAAAAGGGGTTTAAGTAATTTATTTTCCTCTCAGTTCAGCTAAGACTAACAGCTTCTACTGTTGCAGCACTAAGCAGTTACGGCTCTAAGCAGTCACATCTTAAGCAAGAATTTCCCACTAGTTATAGAATCAGCATATTGTTTGCATTACTTGACAGCCTTACAACACTAGATAGTTTCAAAAAAACCTCTGCATATGCTGTACTTTCCCATATCTTTTCTCATATCTCTGGTTGCTTCTCCCACGGCTTGTATTCCACCAGGGCCAGGATATCATTAAGCTCCATTGTGCTCTCTGTTTTGTCCCCCATTTGCTTTCCCATACACTCCTATTGATATCTTTTGAATTTCACCTACCCTTTTCTTTAAATATTCACATTTTGCTCTTACTGTCTTGGTGGGTGTTGCAGCTTTCTAATATTCTTGGATTATTGGGAGTATTGATGTTTGTTTGCAGACAGGAATAGGGCAATAGAGAGAAATGATCACCCTCAGGAATATCCAGAAGGAAAACACTCTGTGATTAAACTATAACAACTGTTCCAGAAAACTGTTGCTAACTAAAGTATCATTTCTGTGTTCTATGTTTAAAAATCCTGAGAGGGGACATAAACTAATTGCTTATAATTTTTTGATAGACAGAGGTCACTAAAATCTGACAGCTGACACCACAGACTAAAACATGCATGTTATTAATTCTGTATGAGGAATGAAGAAGGGAGGTCTTTAACCATCGCACAAGAATAGACATTTTGAAAGTTTTATAATTCACCTCAGGGCTGAAGTTCATACATTTCAACATGCAGCAGGCCCCAAGCTATTAAATAAATTAAATTCAGGAACATTATTGAGCTAAAATTTATAATTAACACATGGCATTTTAGAAGCCTCCTTGGGCATTATGAAATTTGATTATATTTAGAAGTAATTTGATGATTTAATGATTGGTCAGCATTTATAAATAGTTTACTGATGTTCTGACATAACATTCTTCATTTAGTTAAATAATAACCATAGCTCAACTCTGAGGCTATATTTTCTTGATATTTCTTAACTAATTTAGTAAGTTCCAACATATTGTGTAAAATAACACAAATATTCCACAGCACAAGATTTTAAAAGAATCTGGGGAGATAAAGGGAGGTGACTCAGGAAACCTAGATTTATCAGGGCTTTTTGTAAGATGATTAATAAATAAAGTATTAAGGTTAGGTTTTGGACAATAGCTGACAATATAAGAAGGACTGGGCAAAATTGTCATAAGCAAAAGGAGGGAGAAAGAACTAACATTTTACTTGTTATTTTCCAACTAGAAATAAGATCAGGCAAGTTGGAGCAATTATATAAAATAAAATTAGCCAAGTTTTGACCTACAATTTTTTTTTTTTTTTTTTTTTTTTTTTTTTTTTTTTTTTTTTGATCAGTGGTAGCAATTGGATAATAAAAATGGCTGTTCTGGAACATCTTGTCACTTAACCTGACCATTACTTCTTGCAATACCACCTATTCCAGGTGTGCCATTTTTAAACAAGCATATATTATCTTACTCTGCAAGTATCTCACGTACTTCAATCCATTATGAATAAAAATGGTATTTGATCTTTAAACATCAGAAGCAATACACTGTTTCTTCTCTCACTTCAACATATGTTTTTCCTTTATATATGCCATTACAAATCCTGGGTTTTGCATGCTCCATTTCAGGTTTTCACACATGCAAAATACTTATACATAAATCTGCCATGCAAAAACAGCAAGAATACTTGTAAGGCATATAGCTAATGAACAGCACTTGACCCTCTCATAAATATGGAGTTCTGAGAAATTTGCAAAAGAGGAATGAGGAAAAATATTGGGGAGGAAAAATAAAAATTTTCACTTATTTAAAATAGTAATTTCCGTTCAGAGATTCTTATGAAATATGTAGGTTTCCTAACATTCTTCAGTGGAGCAAAATATCCGACTTGAGGTGCTTGTTCATTTTTCTCTCATTACTGAAGACTTTGATAATGACCTCATAAAATCCTGGATAATTTATAGCACCACATATCTAAGTACCTCCAAAGAGAGAAAAGGAATCTTCATTGAATGACTGTTCATGAAAAAGCATTTTTCCACATACATAAGAAATTTTTTATATTTATAATAGCATTGTTAAACATAGTTTTAGCAATATACGGAACATTCAGTAAGACCAGTGTGAAGCCATCATATCTGAAAAGGATAAATTTTAGTGCTCATTTTCTGTAGCTGAGAGAAACTTCAGTTTCTTTTTGAGTTTTAAAATCTTAAAATATCAAGTGAAATAAGAAAAGACATGAGCACTGAGAATACTGAAGACTGAAATTTCTGTAGTTCTTGAAAATGATTGAATTTGCCTTTATTTTTGATATGTTATAGATAGGTAATATGATGATTTGCTCTCACAATTAGGAGATGAATATTTTGAGTATGTTAAAAGACATTTTATTGATATATGGCTTTGTTATTGTGGTTTGCTGTTTAGATGTCCACTGTTCTCCCCATAGTCCCCTTCTCCCCCTCTGTATTGTTGCCACCAGATGGCCTGGGTTGTCCAAGACATGTGGAGAGAAAGTGTGTTCATGAGCCCCTTGCATGGGGCAGTTGAGAATGGGAAAATCTTGTTGCTGAGACACATGGCATGACAACACCTGACCTCCAAGAAAGTAGATTCCACCAATGGACAGTGAAGAAGAGTTGATTGACAGACTTTGGGAGGAGCCAGGGTTGCCTGATGCAACTCCCAGGGGTATAAAAGGCGGAGCAGCGATTTTGTAGATGAGCATGTGGCTGCCAGTCACAAACTCCCAGTGGTGCTGTCCTTTTTCCTTATTTCCTTAGTCCTTTGTTGTATTTTGTTAAGGTTTAATAAACCTTTGAAATTTTAAATGTGAGAGGTCGTCTCTCATGTAAGAACTTGTATCGGTACTTGAAGAAGGTTGGAAAAGCTCTCTGAGATCTTTGAGTCGAACCATTAGCCCAGTACCATCATATTCACCACAAAACCATAATCCCAAGTGCCACAGCTGTCAGAGTGTTATAGTCTATGACTTTAACATTTTCATAAAGGACCTTTTAAGAAAGCTGCAGACAAGACCACCATACTCTGGACAGGCCTCTGACTGAGGATTTACAGGGCTCGGTGATGAAGATAAGATACACTAACAGCTCAGGGACAGGAGCTTTATAAAGCAGAAGACTAATACCTTCAGGGTGAAGACCACACAAGCAAACCACAATAACAAAACTATACATCAATAAAATGTCTTTTAACATACTCAAAATATTCATCTCCTAATTGTGAGAGCAAATCATCATATTACCTATCTATAACAGAATCCTGGGCACTAACAAAGGAAATAAAACAAAAGGCCACATTCAGAAAGAAAATATGCATAACAGAATCATAGAATCACAGAATAGTAAGGGAATGGACCTTAAAGATAATCTAAGCTCAACCCACTTGACATGGGCAGGGTCACCTTTAACCAGACCAGGTTGCTCAGGGCCCCATCCAATCTGTCTTTGAAAACTTCCAGGGATGGGACATTTTGTTGATTTCGCATGGCCTGATTTTTTGGTAGCAGGGGATGGTGACAGAAGTGGTGTAGGATATGGGGTTATAATTGTTAAAGCTGTTAAGGCTCATGTTTACCAGAAAGCCCTGTAGGAAGGCACAGCTGCAGGCTGGAGAGTCGGAGGCCAGTTGAGGGATGAGAGAGAGTTATAACTTGTGGACAGAAAACTGCAGCTGAGCCAGCCAATGGGTGTTCATCTCCTGTTATGTTTTGATTTTGTCTGGTTAAGAAAAAACATATAAAAGGGGGGTAAATTCTACAATAAAGTGATTCCCTTCACATGCACAAGGGGGTATGTGTCTTTGCTCTTCATCACTACAAATGGCAGCCTCTCGGGTTCAGTGGGTTTCCTGAGATTCAGGTGAAGTCCTTTGCCCTCTGAAAAGCCCCAAGCCAGATGCAAGAAAAACACAGAGTCTTCAGATGTTCAGTTTTCACAGTTTCTCATGTTGTTTATTATTTCTTATCTTTTCTTTCTGCTCTGAGCTCGGTCAAGGTCTTCACAGCACGGGCATCAGGCGAGGACTCCTCCCCGTACAGGGACCCATCTTTTATACAGATTATTGCATATCTATTATTTACAATTTCATACCAATATCTACTAACTATACTAAACAGGTCACTTCTACACTGACCCAATCCCTCTGAAGCTACTTTGTGCCACCATCACAGCAGAAGATGGAGACAAAGAAGAAGAAGAAGACCCCAGGGCACTGCCCAGATTCCTCCATCTTGTCCCCATT
>VZUI01016929.1:0-37427 GCA_013401135.1 Cettia cetti
CTATGCTATGCTATGCTATGCTATGCTATGCTATGCTATGCTATGCTATGCTATGCTATGCTATGCTATGCTATGCTATTCTACACTACACATTATTTTGTTGAGAAACTTCATGTGCTCTTAAGTCATTGGCATTTCAAGGATCTTTGTACTGTTTGTAAGTAATGGTTTGTGCTCATCAGGTTGTGATTTGCATTGCAATTTATCCCAGAACAAAAAAGCCTTCTAGACAGATACTGGTCATGTTAGATTTTTACTTCTAAGTTTTAATATGCATATTAAAGGGTCAGGCTCTACTGTGAGTCCTGGCATAGTCAGATAACTGCACCTTCAGAAGCATCCTGAAGACATGGAACTTACTGCACAGTGCTCAAAGTTAGCGTCACTACATACTGTTTAGGTATAAAACACATAAAAGATGCATACAATTTAGCTTTTCTCAGCAAGTTTTCCAAAGTTTGATTTGGTTTAATTTCATACAGTCTTCCTCCAAGTTTTTCTAAGTTACTAAAAACTGTGTTCGAATTGTCATAAAGGGCTACCTCCTACTGTTTATTATTTAAATACAGTCTATTTCTATAAGTAAATTTTTTCCTCTTTTGGCACAGGAAATGAGTATTGTAACCTCTTGCCATATATTTCTGTCATATCATGCCCTCTTAACACTGTGTGCTTCCCATAGTTAATTGCCTCAGAGTACTTACATTAATTATGATAGATGTTTAAACCAAATTTCCCATGTTACTGCAAAAATCATTAAGCTGTTTTCTGTGAATAAATAAATATAGCAGATCGGTGGACATCCACTGAAAAATAATTAAATCATAATTATTTCTGAAAGCTGTTACTTTTTTTCCTCATCTATTTATTTTTTGCAAGATATTTTATCTATTTTGAGTTTATTTTCTCAATTTTGCTCCTGTTTAGTTATTTTCCACATTTTTGACTTGGAATAAAAGATTACCACTTGAGAATATGTGAATATACTTAAATATAATAAGAATACATGAGAGAAAATACTTGATAGTATGATTCTTGGCAGTAGATGAGTTTACTTTGACGTACGTAAAAATGTCAGTTTAAGCTTTGTACTATAGGCTTCTCTTGTTACATTATTAAGAGCTGTAGGATTCAGGGTACAAAAAAATTATCCTCATATTTAAATTAGAAGCCTTGTGTTAGCCTATTAGTCTGTTGATCAAAAAGAAAACTTCTGCTGTTTTTCTGAGCAATTTAGAAGGCAGTACTGAATATCTGTTAATTTGAGAGACAAATAGCTCACTTACTCTAACACTAGTGATTTATCTCAAAATTAGTGATTCCACGCTGGAAATCTGCTTATCACCTCTTTGTGTTTTAGTCCTCACCTATGTTGTTTTCATAATGGCAGAAAAGGCATCCTCTTCTTTATAAGAAGCACTCCACTAAGATAGGGTATCCTGCTGTTGAGCATGTTGCAGAACAAGAGCTTTTAATGGCTTTTTACCTTTTTCCAGTGCTTAGTATTGTCAATTCTAGCTTTACCATAGAGCAGGTGCCTGTTGTTGCAAATATTTGCAACGTTCAATGGAAGCAAATGTCCTGGAAAAGCCAAGACTGCAGTTTCTTTGCTAAGAGCTGGTCTGATAAGGGTATAAACCCTGTCTTTATAGCAGGTATTTTTCTGATTTATTTAGTAGGGTCTTAGAAGATAAGGGAGACATTTTTTTTTTTTAATAAAGAAGGGCTAAATGCTGAAATTTAAAAAAAATATTTTTAAAAAATCCATTAATTCCCATTCTTAAATTGAGCTTTAATTTTTTTTTCATAAGGAATAAAATCAAACAGAAGTCTATCTTTAGTTGTTAGCATTAAGAGCTTCAAAACATCATCCACACTGCTAGTCTGCCAGTAAGTGATGTTACGAAATAAAGATTTCCTACTTTTTCCACAACAGAGGAATGTCATGTCTATAAAAAGGTAAATGTCAAGGGAAAAAAGATAAATTAACATTGCTTAGAATTGCCCATAAAGCTGCAATAGTAACAGTATTTCATGAAATGTAAGGTAAAACACAACTGCAAATACTTGCCTAAGAACTTGGAAAAGAAGCCATCCCATGTAACTATTTATTTAATGGTAGTCAGATACATATATGTGTGTTTCTGATTGGTTTTCTATGCATGATCTCCCTTGTAAAAGAAAGAATATCTTAATCTGAGTGGGAGATGATAAATCCTTGGAATGTTGAATTCCTCTTTGTTCTTGGTTCTGGATCTGGTTATTATTGATGAGTGTTTCCATGACTTCATTGCAGTTTGCTTCCTCCTCTTCTGTGACATTTGTGTGTGAGCCTGAGTGGAATGTGTTAAAAGAAATGCTATTAATTAAACTTTGTTCATAAATTCTAAACTAATTCATCAAGTATTTTAGCAAATCATTAAAAATGAAATTTGAAAATTACCTCAGAAGCACAGCAGGACCATACATCCCTTCAGTAAAAGATTTATTTTAGACCAAAGAAGGAAGTTCTGGAAGCAAAACCCTCAGTGCACGCTAGGCTGTTACAATTTGATACTATTTTCCTTCTAGACTCTTGAGACGCCAGGGAAATAAAGAACATCTGTTCTCGGACAGAAACATGTTTATTGTTTATTAAATTCCAAGCTTATTCTTTTAAAGAAATACAGGAAAACATGAGAAAAGTAATCCTCACCACCAGTCCCTGGCACCCACCTCCTCCTGATGCCCATCAGAAAAGGTCACTTTCTCATCCAGTTAACTTTCCATGCCTCTTGTGTAGGGAAGATAATGTATTTGTTCAAGAAAAAGCATAACTCTAGTTCCAATTATCTCACAATGCCTTTGTCAGTACAGAGTCCTCTACACTCGTGTTGTAGGCTTTCCTGAGTCAGAATTCTCAATAAGACGGAGAAAAACACTGATAAAAGTTTAAAAAAGGGAGAAACCTTCCCCATTCTCACTTCCTCACTGCATAACACCGGTCACTAAATGCTTTAGAATCTTGTCTATGCAACAAGCATCTGTCTCTCTGATACAGTGAACAAGGTAAAGAGGAAAAAATGAGACATCTTTATTATGGCAGATATTACTTCAAGATGGATTTCTTGTGAATCCAAAGCCAGGAAACATGCCTTCAGTATATTCATTGGTCTTCTAGTGTCTTTCTTGAGTTACACGACATCTTGAGTTCTTGACATCTCATTCAGTCTCTCAGTTTTACTTCCAATCATACTTCCAAGGATACCTGCAAGTATTTCCAATAGCAGTCTGTTAACAGTACTTAGTCTTTGAGTTATCAATATGCTATAAGGTTCTGGACAATATGAAGGCAATCTGAAATACTCAGGATACCTTGTACTTGAGAAGTACTATTGTAAGATCCATTTGGGAATATGTCTGTTTATCATCTGGAAATTTTCCTATGTAATATTCCACAAGTCCATTATAAATTGTCCTCCAGTCATGAAGGAGAGAGGTTTTTTTCCCCTGTGTTCAGAAACAGGCTGTTATTCTAAGTGACAGGAATTCTTCAGCAGGTTATCTGGTTTTCTAAGATGAAGGGAACACTGAGCAGTTCAGTGATAAAGAATAAGAGGATGATATCAGTAGTTTCTGGCATAGAATTATTTTAGATTCCTCTCCCATCTTTCTGTTGCTTCTAGGTGAGGTTGGCTTGATGAAGAGGTTTTTAAAATTGTCTTCTTAGCAAGACATTTTGATAATGTAGAAGACAATTACAGGCCTGTAGATCTTCTCAGAGTGTGGCTAAGTAAGTGTAGACCACAGAGCAGTGATGATTTTGGGTAGTTTCACATTCAGGGTCTTGACACAGTGAGTATGTATTTTCTCAGTGCTCTCATTGGTTAAGCAAATATCTTTACAGTCGGCATGACACAGTTGTTCCTTTCTGTAATTCCTTCCTTCCAAGGGAGCACTTCCATGGTGCACACTGAGCAGACAAGCAGTGGGGTCCTGGTTACCATGAGTAGTTAATTGTGCTCTTCAATTTCTCTGTCCCCAAAGTTTTTGAAGATCTCATTGGTGCAAAATCAGCTTGAGGAGTTCCATTTAAAATCACAGTTTGCCTTTTGTAGGAGGAACAAATGAGAGTAATTACAGATAATTTTTTTTTCTTTTTTAACAAGATTTCAGTTTGGAACAGAAGAAAATTTAAAGTGCCTGTCAGCACGTTTTGTCATAACTTAGAGTTTATCAGTGCTGTCTTTGCTTTGCATGATGCTTTACTTAATAATTATAAATAACTATTATATTTTATTATAATTAATAATATTATTAATATTAAATATTAAGCTGTAGCATGAAGATATCTTATATCAAGATTAAATATTAGGATATTTGACCTGAAAAAGAAAACACCGATGATAAAAGCTTTGATCCTATTAATATTTTAAGTCACTACCTTTTTTTTTTTTTTTAATATTATGCTTTGTTGCTCTGGTTGAGACCATTTCTCTTGAAAGATAACTCATATTTTTGCATGGTTATGTCAGGGTATTTTGGCATCAGTCTTTGAATTAAATTTTAGGAAAAAGCTATAATTTACATTATTGTTCTTAATGTCTAATTAAATATAGGCAGCTGGAGTTTCAGTGCAAATAATTGAGCAGCTATTAATAATTTTCAAAACAGAAAGCTGTCTTTTCTCGTTCCTTAAAAAGATGCTAGTTTCAGTGATGTGACAACACAGACTCTTGATTAATGAACACGTGGCTGAAGAACTCATTTACCATATTTGGTGGAATTTCAGCCTGTCTGAGAAGACCATGTATTACAAGTTGATATGTATTTGCAATAATGCATTTTGAGTTTTTAGAAGAGGAAAACTTTCATGAAAACAAGTTAAAGCTGGATGTAGTCACTAATTCTTTGCCTTTGACAGATTATAGTCTATATTCTGTTTTAGTTTAGTCTCAGGAAAACTAGACTGGTGAAGTTGTTGTGCAATAATATCTAACAAGGAGAGGAAATTGAATTAAAGTGACTCTTCATCAACTTTCTATAATTATTTTCAGGTATTGATTGCACTGTTAATATCTTAAGCTCTTTCATCTAATTGTCAAGTGTTAACAGTATTTTTCTTCACAGTGTTTATGTAGTATACTGACCTTTATGGTGTTGCATAGCAAGATGCAATTATGATATAAGCAAACTTGCTCTACAGAGCCAAGAAACAGTTCTAATGTGAAGATTAGAAGCAGTCCCATATTCAGGAATGTTAATGGTAAAAAAATAAGCAAGAGAACTGGATTTTGAAGAGATTTATTTAAGAATGTGAACTGCAATGTGAAAAGTTGAAGTCTTCATTGGTTGCCAGATTTAATCTGAGAACAAATGTAAAGTAAAAAATGGTAGGATTTCAAACAGAGGAAGACAGCAAAAATACCCAACAAAGCAAGAGAACTTCTCTTGGAATATCAATACAATATTCCAAGAAGGATGATGTTGAAGAGAGAAATTGGTAAGGCTAGGTAGGTGTCATTTTAGGGCTTTTGGTGTTTATTGTCAGATGTCCATAGGGTTCTTTCTTTCCTTTCTTCTCTTCCAGTGTGGTAAATGTGAACTTCATTTTGCAAAGCACTCATCTGCTGTTCATTACTGCACCACTGATGTTTTTTTGTTTTAAGTGCTTAACAGCCCTTAACCATAGTGCCTTTTGGCTGGTAGTCAGTAAAATTAACCCTGTTATTTGATGTTCCCAAGAAAGCTCATTCCTTTGGAAATTTTGTATGATTGGGTTAGTATTTATGTTCAGGGGGTTGGTAAGGTGGTGTGTTTTTTCTGTTCACCTATGTTTGTGTGCTTCCTCTTGAAATACTGAGTTTAATTAGCATGGTAAGGTATTTCTTCACAAGCTGATGTTAGTTACAGTAGCTCTCTTTCAACTTTGCAAGTTGGAGAGACACAGGGCATTACTGTTTGAAGGGATAAGGCGAGTTCTCTGAATGTTCATCTCGTTAAGATAAAATTGGAGGGACACAGGAGGAGTTTGCATGTCCTGTGCTTGTGTCCTATTTCACCTGAGCAGCATCAAGCAGACTTACCACATGGCTCCCTGCCACTTCTGCTCTCTCTGTCCAGTTTCTTAGACTATAGTAGTACTGATAACTTTCACTATGTCTCAATTCTCTAGTTATCTAGTTATCTCCAATCAAAGGAAAAATAATTATGTACTGCAGTGTTTTACCATCTAAATGAAACAGGCCTTAGACTCCAAAGCTGATTTTATGATGAGCACCTCCACTGATACACTCTGCCACCACTCTCGAGTTACTTGATTCCTGTGAAATTATTTTAAAACATACTAGTTGTGTAAGGCCTGCACAATTATTGACTTGCAGAGCACAGTCATGAAACAAAACTGAGCCTTTAATACTTAGTCCTTATTTGCATCTGTAATTCTGAATAGAAAAGGTGTTGAGTCACAGTTCTATATCATACTCAACAGAATACATGGAAGACTTACAGGTGTAACAGCATGTCCCTCAAATAGAAAAAAGAAACAGTTTGCATTTTATCCTTACTTGGTTTCTGTTTGGAGCTCGTGTATCAATGTTGTATTGATGTTCCCTAAGAATACTTTCACCTCAAAACAACTCGTTTCCTTTAGGAAAAGTGAAAATCTAACTGCAAGCAACAATAGGAAGACAGACTGTCTCAGAAGTAGCTTCTGCTTGCCTCCTAAAAAATACATTTTTGTTCTTGGGAGGTAGAAGCTTCTTTGTGGAGGAAAGCAGTTTAATTTCTTTAACACATTATAAGCGTGCTCTCACCTCTTTAGAAATGCATTTGGTTTGTGTACATGCTCTGGGTAACAGCAATATGAGTCAGAAAAGCAGGAACATTTTGTAAGTATAGAACTTAACATAGGGTCTTCATATTTCAGTGGTATATTTGCCTTTCATGAGATGCCTGACAACTTTCAAAATTTGACATTAAATTTTTGCAGCTGTCTTTGGAAAAAATGAGATGTCAAGACTTCTTTTGATACTGCTTTGTCCAGTTTCCTTAAGGGCAGGAAAGCGTTAAATTTTTATTAGTGTACCATTTTCCTTCACTCCCTTGCTGTTCACCTCGCTAATCCAGAGGCATTTGAACATAGGAGATGTCTGTGTTGTTTTGCACTCTGACACAGCCCATCATCTGTCAGGAGCTGGAGATTTGTGCCTGAGATTTGTATCATTATAATACTGGTAAAGGTTTGGAAGGGCATTCTCTACAGTGTGGGACTTAGGGCCTGGAATAGTAAGCTTTTCTAACAAAGCTCAGTCAGATGAATTAGCTTAAATATGTTGTGGCTAATACCCACATGCTTGGATCATATGTGTAGATATATGCACAGAGCATTAACCTATCCGCTGATAATTGATTGATGTGGTACAGTTTTGGGCCATCATTGGAGACAGAATAAAGCATATAGGTTTAGTTTTAAGTGTTACTGTTTATGTACAAAATACAAATCTGTCTCTTGAGAATGAATGCTAAGAGTCATAATAGCAACATTTTTGTACTGCTTGTATTGTTAGACTGATTTTCCAGGGGGGTCACTAGGGTCTTAAAGAAAGCTGTCTGAGTTTTGAAATTTTGAAAGCTTAATATAGTAATTGATTGATATTTACTGGTTAAATAGAACATTTAACATTTGGTGGTATGTTTGTAATGTGCCAAGAATTCTTTTGCTACCTGCTAGTCACAAATTTGAAGAGTGCAAGAGTATATGTTACTTTACTTGGATTTTATTTTTATTCTTTGTCTTTAGTACATTGCTACATGTAATATTTTAAAAAACCCCAACTTTTCACTTCTATCTTTTCTTTTTGTTAATATTTATTTCCCAAAGCGCTGCCTACTCTTAAGCAAGAATTCTATGCCGGATTCTAAAGTGAGATGTTATAAACTCTGTGATGACAGGACCACTGTGATTTCCTTTTGGTGGTAGAAAATCAGTCAAGCAAGCAAAAATATAAATACGTTGTAATTAAGCAAATTTTTCTGAAGGACAGCAAAATGTAACCAAAGTTAACAGAATGATGACTTGGCTTGTGGTTTTGTTTTTTTTTTTTTAATTTCTTGTAAATCAGAATAGATTATTGTATCAGTTTCAGTGACCAAAACTTGATCTGTTCGCTGTGCAGCAGTAGGAATACATTTTGTGTAATGAATGCATCTTTAAAATGCATGCAACCAGTTTCAGTTTTTAAAATCATACATGAAATAGTCTAATTGTGCTGTTATTATTAAAATAATAACAAGAATCAGTAGCTGCTCAGCTAAAAATCTAATTTGAATGCCCAGAATAATAAGGGGAGAAATATGATAAGTAGATGTCAATATTAAAACCGGCTGAAGGAGGAAGGCTTCAGGCCTTGTAGTAGGTAGAATGAAACAGCAGATTTCAGTATCCACAATCCTTTCAGTATTAAATTTTCAGTAAAATAAAATTACTTGTATATGAAAACATAGCCTTTCCCCAGCTCTCTTTTTTTTCCTGATCAGCTGATGAAGAGACTAGCAGCTCGCTGCTTTGCTGGCTTGTTAATTTTATCCCCACTAACTGTGATTTCCGATAGCCGGCCTGCTGATAGTGGTAAGGTAAATATCCTTTTTCATTGCCGTCTTGAAGATTCAGTAGAACTACATCACAGGCATGTGTAGGTGTGTAACACATCAAAAGTCAGTGTTCTCCGTGTTTCAATGTACAACTGAGTGCTTGAGGAGAGCAATGACATTAACTGTTGACAGCCTTGCATGCTGTATTTATTATTAGCTTTTCTAGCTTCCAAGATATGCAGAGAAATTTCCTTTTCTTAATCTTCATTAGCCTCAGTGGTTTATAGCGCGTGTCCTGCTTTAGCCAGATGAATATTAATGAATTTGTGTGCAGATTTTTTTTTCCCTTCTTCTTTCTTCCTAACTCATCAGATCTCGAGCCTCCTTCATAGTGAATATCTGAATGCTGTGGAAGCATGATGTAAATTGTCTTTTGATTATTAAGGCCTAGTTTCAGGCTGTCTCTCAGGATTCTGCTTTTGTGTTTGTCTTGGATTTGCACATCGGAGGATGCATAGGAAACAGATTTCGAGATCCCACTGTTTTTTAAACATGCCTGGTTATTTTGTGTCGTGCATCAGGTTTTGTTCACAAAACGTTTTTGAAGAGACACTGTACACAATTGAGAAAAATAATGTCTAGGCTGTAATCACTTTTTTATATTGATTGTTATGCTCACATGATCATAAATATTAGCCATGTTTGGTGCTGTGGAGAAATGAAGGTAATTGCCTTAGGATTAGAGCTCTTTCAGCTACGAGAAAGGATTGATTAGCATTTGCATGTACTCAAGGCAATATTGAGAAGCAAAAGCGACAAATATCAACATCAGTTATGTTCTGAGAAAGCATTAATCAGAAAGCCTTAGTTTTAAGATTTTCTGTTTTATCTTACTATTTATTTTTAATTTCAGTTCTCTTACAAGCTGGTATTTGTATTTCTTTTCTTTTGTTGGCTTTCTCAAATCACGAAAAGTTCAGCTTCTTGCTTTATGAAGTGGATCTGATAGCGTATGTGAACAGGTTCCCTTTATCCTAGTTTGGTTTTTGGTACCAATTTTTTTATCCCTCTGCATAGAGCTGCTGGGTCTGGTTAAAAGCATACATCCAGGTAATTGAAACAATTGAAATTAGTGTTAATTGTCTGTGACTGTGTGTATGGTTTGGGTTTTGGGATGGATTTTTTGCATCCCGTGTTATGAGTCCTGTTTACAACAAACCACTATACTGTCAGTAGTTCTGCTTGCCTCATGCTTACTGTTCTAGAAGAAAATTATACATTTTGAGATGATTTTAACACTTAGGTGATTTTAAGTTGCTTAGAAGAGGAGCTATTACTGCATAAAGCATCTCTGTTTTGTGTGTATGCACAAAGAATGTGTGTGAACTGGCTTTGGGAGCTGAGCAGAGTTTAGACTGTCCTGTTTGAAAAACGTATGGTATCAAGTCTGTTTTGCATGGAACCGTGTGACTCAGAACTGACACTGATGTGAAAAAACAAATGTTTTCTGTACACTTACTGAGACAATACCCCAGGCCGTTATGTGGGAAACTGTGATTTGATGTAGAATTCAAGGTTCAGATAAACAACATATTTAGATGATAGTATGATCCTTAGGAAAGTTAATATTTTGTGTCTCTTTGATTGCTAGTAAGTCAGGTTCTTGTACTCTTGTTTGTAAATAAACTGAATATTTGGAGTTGAATTATCTGCATCTTGTGGAATTGCAGGGGGTTTTTATTGTTGTTCTTAAACACAGTTTGTTATTTCCCTTTGCAATATCTCTTGCTTAAAAATCATATTTTTGAATCCATGGTTGTCAGGCAATTGAAGACGGCAATTTGGAGGAAATGGAAGAGGAAGTCCGGCTTAAAAAGCGAAAGAGACGAAGAAACGTGGATAAGGATTCTGGGAAGGAGGATGGAGAGAAAGCAAAGAAAAGAAGAGGCAGACCTCCTGCAGAGAAGTTGTCTCCCAATCCACCCAAACTGACAAAACAAATGAATGCTATCATTGATACTGTGATAAACTACAAGGATAGGTGAGCTTGGAGACAGTCTATCTCTATTGCATGTGCTCTCTCCCTCCCTACTGATACCACTCTCTCCATTTTATAACAGCTTCATTTTTTTCAGTCTTTAGAAAGACATGTTGACACTGCTTTTCTGAAGAGGAATCCCTCTTAGAGCCTAATCCTGAAACTCTCACGCTTTTTAGGGTTGTTTTTTTAAACACCCATCTGATAGAAAGTTGTTGGAATACAGTTTAAAAAAATAAGAGAAAATTAAGTGTAGAGCTCCTGCTTAGGAATGAAGTCATTGTGCTCAAGGTGTGTATGTAATAACATTCAGCTTGAGCAGCTGAATGTTATTAATTTCATCACGTGCTCCATTTAGTGAGCACGTGATGAAATTAATCTTTTCAAAGACATGGCTACAGATTTATTAATTCAGGTTTACATGGGTCTCACACTGAAAGGCTGAAAGGCTTCCCAAAATGTTCATATCATGAGCATCAGAGCTGCCAAAAGAAAAAAATACAGAAATACTGCAATATCAGAGATGGAAGCCTATTTGTCAAGAAATCCCTATTTTCAGCATAAAAATATGCTAAATAGTTAGACTTCAGGATAAAACTATTCCTTCTAATGTGAAATGTCATCTGAAGACTTCCATTTTGCAAATCACCTATGATTCATGATCAAGAAATTGAGAATTAGTTCATGTCTTTGAATCAGACTTGATTGCAAAAGTTATATTTAAACTCAGTTTGTATCTGCCAAAAATCAGTAAAGCCTTCTTGAGAGCTTATCCCTCCTTTGCTGTATGTTGAGTTACTTAGATCATATAACACCTCTTACAAACTAAGTTAATATTAAATGCATTCAGAGAAAGTCAAGAGTTCTACACACTAGGTGACCTGCACCTAGGTGTAGCAATGTATTTTTTGCCTGTAAACAACTTTTGGTTGTTGACTTTAAATGGCAACTTGCACTCTCCTCTTTTTTGAAGCTATTGTTCTGGCTCTGCCTGTACAAGGGTAGTTTGGGTGGTACTTGGTGAGCCGCTGTGATCTGTGACTTTTTTTGGACATAACTGTTAAAATGAACCATTCTGTGATCTGTGGGCTCTTTCTAGAGTACATCAAAAAGTATTTTATTGTATTGCAACAGGTTTCATAGCAACAAACTTGATGAGCAACAAGCTGACTACAATCTTGGTGTATTTGGCTTGCTGTGACTCTCAACTAAATTAATAGCTGAGAAGGGAGAAGTGTTTAAGTTCAAGTATTCCAGTCAGGACTGCAAGGAAGCACCTCTGCATTTTAGATCCTTGGTCTTGAACCTTCTCTTGAAGCCAAGCACTTCTGATCAGAATATCTACTTCTCACTTTTAAAATAGCAACTAAAGTTGCTAGCCTTCAGTAGGGGATAGCTACTTATAGTAACTGATATCTTCTGGGGAGGTTAAAGATTTTTACCTGATGTTTGTGCCCCAGGAAGTTTCTATCTGATTTCTGTCAAAAAAAAAGTTAACTGTGCTGTTTTTTAGTACACAAGGCATACTGTTTCCTTTCCCAGGACCCCACATTTATGCAAGACAGAATTGATTCCCAATTTAAAAAGTATCTGGAGCTCTATTCTGTAAGGAATTAAAAATACCTCTTCAACTGAGCTCTTCAGTGCTGTATGTCATAAGGACTTCCAAGTTTCTGCATTCAGATTCTTTTTGTGAGCTAGCATCAAACCACTCAATACTTTGAAAGAATAGAATTAAAAATTTAGGTAGTAGGGAATTTTAATATGTTGGAATATTTGGGGTTAACTTGCTCTAGAGTTCAATTAATATTTTCAGGATTTGCAGCTTTAGAGTAAAGTGCATTTTAGGTGTTTGGAACCCCTCACTTTTGTTGGGGGTTCAATGTTTGTTCAGCTCTGGGCTTTTGTGAGTGTGAAGACAATTGGGGCAAGTATAGAGGGACAGGTTAATTGGAAGAAAAGTAGGCCATGAGTTTTATCTGGGGAAAAAAAAAGGGAGTTTTCCTGTGTTTAGTATTTGAATGCTTGAGATCATCTTTGTCTTTTGCTTAAATTTTCAGTTCTAAAAACGTTTCATCTTTTCTTTATGGTAAGTCCAGAGGGCTCATCTGGACTATGGAGAGCTGATTGTATCCCAAATGGTGGTCAGGTGATACCCATCCAAAATCTTACTGACTTAGGCCTGAGTTACTTTATCAAAGCTAATTCCACAACCTCTAGTAAGTTTTGTGCAGTTTAAAGGCAGCATGAAAAAAGTAAAAAGAATATGTACTAAGCTAGTAATTCTCGGTGTGCTTTATCTCATGTTTTCCCTTGCTTTAGAGAAAAGTTGTCTGTAAATACAGAACTGCTTTTCTGTTCTTATTAAAGCCTTTTTAAAAAAGAAAAAAAGTAAAATCCATGGTGCTCACAAAAATCTGAAATGATTGTTGGCTGCTTTTCTGTGGTGACACTGTCTAATGTTGATGCAGGGAAGGATTCTTCAAGTGCTTTCCTAACTGTCTAGAACTCAGCTTTAGTTGTAAGCATCTGTGAATAAGTACCACCCTCTCCTCCCTTACTTAAAAAACATCCAGCAAAACTGGCTGGCTGTGTCAAGGAAAGCTAAAGATTTCAATAATGCAAACTATAAGCTCTAGTAAATAGTAATTGTACAGTCAAAAGTGAAGATTAGCTTAAACAGGCATATTAGCAGTATTTTAGGTAAATTTTCAGTGTGCATAAATGCACCATATGATTCTCAAAAAAGGAAATGCAGAGGTAGTTATCCCAGTACTTGTAAACCTCAGATAAAGAACTCCATTCTAGAAAGTGTAAGTCAGCATTGAGGTCAATTTGCTCTTCCTGTCATGTCCTCAGTGCAATTTCAAACTTTGAATTTAAATTTTTCTCTTTTATGAACTACAAGTTAGCAATCCTCCAGTTTCTTTTTATTCTTTCATTAATCCAAATGTGATGTTGATTTTAATGAAACATTCCTTTGACAATAGGTTTAGTAGTTCTTAGAGAGCAATTTACCAGTAAAACCTGATTTTCTTTGGATATTTCTAGATAGCTAGAGACACACTGAAGGAGAAAAAACTGCAGGGAGATTTGACTTGCAGCCAGCATTAGTTTCCTGAAATTACAGTGTTAGGGTGTGTCCCATATAATAAAGAAAGTAGTTAAAAAAAAAGAGGAAAAAGTCAAAGATGGGAGACACTGAGAATGTTCAGCTTGGACTGCTTGAATGCCTTTGGTGTGAAAGTAGTTGAGATCTGATGACAAGTTTACAATACTTGATTCATGCAGTCTCCTTTGCATTGGATTCCAGTATTGAGTGATGTGCTTCAAGATTTTTTTTTCATATTGGTAGGCATTTCTTTGTCTTAGCTTCTTATTTATCTTTGTTAAACTGGAAACAGGTAGCTGTTACCTCAGTCTGAAGAACTGTGGTGTACATGCTCCAAATCATTAAGTAAAAATTACTAGTGAAGTCACTGCTACCTTTTTAAATTGCACCTGTGGTCTCATTACTCAGCTTTCAGTATCAAACCATAAAACTTGTAGTGGTACTACCAATGCAGATCCTTTTTTACTCTTCTGCACTGCTTTGCCATCCCAGGCAAAGCTGAATTAGTAAGTTTCATCAATACTCATTTGAAATGGATAATGGATCTGTAATGAAGCAAAAATAGGAGAGAAAAGATGGTCAGAATCCTCTGACTTCTGGTCATCTGACCTAGGTGAAAGATGTCTCTGCCCACCCACAGCAGAGAAATTGGACTAGTTTATCTTTAAAGATCTTTTCTGACCCAAACCATTCTGTAATTCTATGCTCTTGTTAAAGTATTTTTTTGGCATATATTACAGTGTATTTATGATATGTATTAAAAATGAGGAATGTCCTGGCCAAAATTAAAATATCAGTAGTGGTGTCTTAATCACAGCAGACTGGACACAGGTCTGGAGTAGAAGAAGTGGAGTGAAGTACAGTATCTCAGAGTGCATTATGTGGTACTCACAGACCAAAAAAAGAGACTTTTCTTTGGATTCAAGTGTCAGTTCGAGTGAAGGTGGCAGAAGAAGAATTACATGGGCAGAAAAATTATTGATCAAAGCCAACTATGATCCATCAGTATTGTCCAGACATAAGGAAACAGGAGCCTTAGTGTGACGTTATTGCCTATGCAGATGTGGAAATACTCATTATGGGTGTGATACTGTTAAGGCTTGAGATCCTGTATATAATACCTGAATGCTTTTCCATTCAAGAAAGATTAGTTAACACTGAGACAAGTGTAAATAATTACTTCAGTGATAAAGTAGCATGGGAGAGCCTTACAAGACGAAAGAGTTTGGTTTTTCCAGTCTTGAGAGGGGACGATGACTGCTGTCAGTAAATTCACCTGGGAAAGAAGGGAAGCATAAACATAGGGTGTGTGGAAGTATGTAAAAGTACAAGATGGTGGTCACAAGGTTATATGACTGGTAACATTTATTAATTCATACAAGTTATTTAGAGTTCTGTAATCTTTCCATATGGAATACTGGGACAGAAATAACTAGATCGATTTGGCCTTTGTTCCTTGAATTAAAAAGTTCTATGTGATTGTTTACAGTACCAAGACCCTAGATTCAGGGACCTGGAAACACATTTCCAGTTGCACATTGATCCTGATTCTGCCAGGTGAAGTGTATGCACCATCTTTGCATGTCCCCTTTTTATGTCCACTTAAAATACATTTGTCCATTTGCAATACATATTATTCTGGGATTTTGTTGCAGTTACTTCTTAAACTAAGATTTAAGTGCCTTTACACCCTTATACCTTTTTCTAACCTTGCAGTGTAAAACACCTGATTAGAAGAGAGCAAGTTGCAGTGCATCAGTCCAAAATTATTGTCACATTTTTCCAGTTTTCATGCTTTTATTTTGTCTTTCTTTCCTTCTAAGATTAGGAATGCCCATAGAAATTAATATCATGGAATCATATGTCATGTACGTAATGTTGTCACAGCACAAAATCAAAGAACCACAGAATGGTTCAGTTTGGGTGGGACTACACCAGGTCATCTGGTCCAGCCTCCCTGCTCAAACAGAGTGATTCCAGGGCACATGACACAGGATTGCTCCAGACATTTCTTGAATGTCTGCAGTGAGAGACACTCCACAGGACAATCTGTTTCAGGGCATGGTGACCCACACAATAAAGCAGTTCCTCCTCATGTTAAGGTGAAACTTTTCTGTGCATCCATATCTGCACGTTGCCTCTCATCCTATTGCTTGGTGCCACCAAATCAGTTTGCCACACAAAAGTAGTTTTTATGTCCACTTAAAATGCTGCTGCCTTTGAAAGAAGGGACAGTTTTACTGCCGATAGCTTTTCTTTCAGAATAAGAAATTTTAATGCCACGTTTGAGCTCTGCATCATACACATGTAGACTCAGTCTCCTAAACTATATTTTTTCCTCTTGTGATAGTTTTCCTCTTTGTGGTTTATTTCAGAGGAAGACAAGCTGTAAGTGTAGCTTTCTTTTCCTGATTAAATAAATATGGTAGAGAAAGCAGAGAAGAAGAATGATACTTCATCCAGGATTAGGGAGATGCTTGTCCCTCTGTAATTGGCACTAGTGAGGCCACACCTGAAATCCTGTGTTTTAAGGCCCTTACTTCTAGAAGGATACTGAAGTGCTGGAGCATGTCCAGAGAAAGGCAGCAAAGCTGGTAAAGAGTCTGGAGCACAAGTCCTATTGAGGAGCAGCTGAGGAAGTTGGGGGTTTTTAGACTGGAGAAAAGGAGGCCCAGGGAATGTGTTACTGCCTTCTACAGCTGCTGCCAGAAAGAGGTTCATCCTCTTCTCCATGATGACAAGTAACTAGAGCAAGAGGAAATGGCCTCAAGTTCCCCCAGGGGAGATTTTGACTGGATATTGGGAAAAACTTCAGTGAAACAATGCTCAATCATTGGACCAGGCTGCCCAGGGAGGTGGTAGAATCACTGTCCTCAAGGTGTTGAAAAGGTGTGAGGATGTGGCACTTAGTGGTAGACTGGGGGTTGGGTTAATGGTTGGACTGGATAATATTATAGGTGTTCTCCAATGTAAATCATTCTGTGATTCTGTCATTATACCTTGCAACCCTTCAACTTCCTTAAAAACCCATTGTTTTCTTCCACCTTGCATCAGAATTTAATGTTTCCTGTCTGGGTACCAGTTTGATACTACCACTACTTTGCATTAACTTTGCATAAACTAGCAACAACTGAATTCAAGAGTCCTGGGATGCTGATTGCTCTGTTCCATACAGTGATTTCATTCGTGCCCTACCTGCCATCTGGTATATTCATAGATTTTAAGTAAGGACTTGCATGGTGTACCAGTTAACTCCACAAAGTCTCCTCCTGCTGTCAGGTAGCTGTTGACCACATTCAGATAAGGATAGAAAAAAATTGAAGGGTGGAGTTTTTGTGCCTTTTGCCTGCTTGGCTATTCTTGTCTGTGGTGCTCAGCATTTTGATGACACAGCTCAGGGAGAGGGTATTTTCTCTGTACATGAAATGGATTTTATTCATAGTCTTTTCCAGCTGTTTTCTTAACTTGCCAGTTTTAAACTGTTTTAAAATGGAAAGTAACACAGTTAGCCATTACTGATCAAACTAGTAATTTCATTATTCTAGCTGGTACTATTCGGTATTCAAACACACAAAGTAAATAATTTTTACTTACATCCAAGCTCAAGTTATGGAGTAAATAGCCATATGTCAAACCCAGGGATTACATAAATAGCTGTTTTTACGCACTTGCATTTCAATGATGGGGACAGGTTTACCATGTAGTATTGTAGTCAGTTCCAAAAAGGGACCATTAAACACTAATGAAAATTAACCATGTCCCTGCATAGCTGGCTTACTTGGAAGTCACCATGTCTGCTGTTATAATTCTCCTCCCCCACATTCACTTTTCTTTTAAATAGCATCTTTGTGAGTTGCATTTGATTCAAAGTTATAGTTTTCAAGCCATGGTTCTCTTTGTGATCACTGTGACTTGGGCAAGCACGCAGGACTTTTCATCCTACCCACTCTAAATTGAATTTCATTATTTGTTAAAAGTTTGAAATTTGCCAGAAATACGAGAACATATTGTAGTTTCATCTTCATAGTTATCCTTTTGATTCCAAAGGAGGAAGAATATTGGTAGTAGTATCCTTCTAACAGGCCTGTGGAAGCTTGTTTCTGGCCAAATACTGCCAGGGAAAACAAATAGGAAAGGAGCCTCATACAAATGAGGTTTCTGCATTTCATTGCACTGAAGACAATACTGAGTAAAAGGGTGGAATTATATGCTTGTATGCACCTTGTAAGCGGTTTGACAGAAATGAGAGAAAATTGGAAATGTTGCACACAATTATTTTTAAACAAAAACATTTTCTAAATAAGCAGTATTTCTTAATGCTTTTTTAAGTTGTGCAGTATGCAAGTGTTTTTAATGTGAGCACACATGGGACTAGCATGTTGAGCTGATGCAGTAGCAATGAACTGTCACAATTCTTTCGCAGTCAGATCTTTTAATTTATTCTGGTCCTTCCTTTCAGCACGTAGCCTGCTAGTTGCTAGGCAACCATAAGTGATTTCTTTTTTTCCCTGCACATGACTTTTATGTGGTAGTTGTTGTGGTTATTATTTTCTAATTACATAAGTGGGCAAAAGGATTAAAATCAGAGCTGCATTAATAATTACTTATTTTCACCTACTGTATCCACAACACAGCAATTTGAGATTGCTCAAAAAGATTGCATTCACTTACAGTATGGATGCACATATACAATGGGAGTGCAAGATAGTGTTTCTTTGTGGGAGTAGGTTCTATAGAAATTATAGAACAGAATAAGATGTTATTTATCTGAGTAGACAAAATCAGGCTGTAGTCTTCTGTCAACCTCAAATGCTTTTTCTTTCATGGCCTTAAATGATTTTCAGTAATTAATTAAATAAAGCAAAAGCTTGAGGGTTTTCTATGGCATTCTTAGTTTAATAGAATGTGTGAACAAATCACAGTTGGCTGGTTTTGCACCTGGAAAACAGAATATTGCTGTTTAATAATTTATGAGTTGTATTTTTAATATATAATACCATATAAGGGTTGGTGTTTGGATGTAAAAAGAGAAGAGAATACAGCCATGAAATTAAAAGCTATAATCTCAGGAGCTATTTCAGTAGGACAAATAGGCTAAACATGTTTTAAAATTTGATGAGAATTAGTTTATTAGTGGCTGTTTCCTTTTTTCTGAAGTCATTCTGTTCCGTATTAGACTCTAAAGCACAGTTGAAGAAACGCAGCATCAGTGGTTCAGTAATTTTACTCGAATAGAAATTTCTGTTAAGGCTGCTGAAATATAACACAGCAGTAATAGTCCTTTCAGATAGCTAATCCACATTCATACTGTACCAAGGTGCAGGCAGGTAAGTTGCAGTGTGCTCTGCAATGGTGCAACAGGATACTGCTTTGTTTTGCTTTGCTTTCCTCAGGATCAGTGCCTTGCCTGTGTAAGGTGGGCACTGATCACATAATGAAAGGTGATTTCCCCCTGGCCTTCTGTATAATGCTCTTAAGGATTCTGAATGTTTTGCAGATATAGTACTTCTCTCACAGAATTTTATTCTCATTTTATAAAGGGGGTATAGAAACTTAAATTTTAAGATACCATTTGGGCATCAGAGATCCTGTTGCTGGTTTTCATAGTGTTGTATACATTTAGAAGAAATTCCATTGATCTCAGTTACAGCTGTTACTGCTCAACACTTCCATGAACAAAAAACCGAAAACAAATAAAAATGCTGTCCTCAATTTTCAAAGGAATAGAAACACATTAATTTAGTCAGTTGTGTAGAAGGTATATAATCCATTGCTTTTCCTTGTATTGCTTCCAGTTTCACTTTGAGAGGATAGTCTATGACGAACACAGGTTCTGTCATGTGGCATGACATAGACACTCACATAGGTCAAGAACAAGACTGGTGCCTTTAAATCCATTGTATAAACACTTGGACAGGGGAAGTATGAAAGTAATGAATTTGTGAGTCCATACCAAAGGAGATGGCAGGTGCAGTGGCCAGAATTTCACAGTTATTTGCTGGCAGGAGAGAAATGAGTAAGACTTGGCTGTGACAGTTACCTGGCCGTTTTATGTTTTTGTCTATTTCAGTAATGGGTTATTCCCAAATAATTTAGACCTGTTGGGTGAAGTTTATAGTAGCTGCTACTGAGGTGGCAGTGGTCTCCATGAGTATCTATCCCCAGAAGCTGAATGGAGTACATAGACCTCACTGTCCTTTCCTGGGACAGGGATGCACTGTACACCCACTGCCTTGTCTCACCTGCACCCAGGAGCACGCTCAGGTGTGAGGCAGAGCCTTGCTGAGACCCAGGAGGCAGCTGGGCAGCTACTGCTGAGCAGGAAAGGGCTGCTGCTGCTTTCTGCTGCTGCTGCTGTGCAGGCGAAGGCTGCTGCTGCTGCAGCGAGGCAGACACAACTGCACAAAATGAGACAGAGGCTTTTGGATTCTAGTTCTGTGTTGAATGAAAAAATACTCCCCCTGCCTGTTGGTGCCAAGGTTTTGGTAGAACAATGCTGATCCGTCTGCAGTTAAGAGTATTTACATTATTTTCCTCTGTGATGGAAGGAGCAACATTGTCTCAGGACTAAAATGAGAACAATAAAAATTTGTGGATTAGGTGAGCACCAGATAGTTAGGAAATGAAGAAAATGTCTTTATTCCTTCTTGTTCATTAATCTGTCAGGACCATAATAAAAATAGTACCTTCTCAAATTCTGATGTTACCTCAGGCTTTGAGTAATGCATACTGTATAGTAAGCATTCATTACTTCTGTAAGGGGCAGAGCTGTTGCCACCTTTGTGCTTTTTACCATCTTTACTCTCTATTGCAGAATTGCTTCAGTAACCTTCAATTCAGTTTTGGTTTATAGTCTGATAAGGTCCTACACCATCCTGGAGGGTGGTTGCAAGAAAAAGCCCAGGGGGAAACCAGTACTTAGTAGCCTTCTTTCCCAGCTGCCTTGGAGTTTGGTGTTCCTCAGATACAATCTGAAAATTCAGCTGAGAAAACAGGGCCTCTCTGGAGTAGCTGGGAGAGAAGGAAGCCTGTGAACTGGGAAATGCTTGTGAATGCTGTGGGTAGTTCTTCACAGACTGCTTTTTTTCTGCTCCTCTGCAAAAAGTACGTCCACATGGGGGAGAAAAGCCAACCAAAAACAACATAAAACCAGCTAAACCCATAAGAGTCATGAGCACATTTCCTCTCAAGGTGACTTACAGCCATATATTACTTGGAAAATGGCAAGTAAGATTTTTAAAAGAGCCTCAATATGGAAGTGTTATAATAGCTATTAAAAGGGGATTAACAATGGGAAGTATGGGAATCTTGAAAAATTTGGACACCGCTAAGTTATAGGTAATGTTCCAATAGTATAAAAGTTTTATAGAAAATCTATTACTTTATTTCAAATAAATGAAGAAGTACGAATGGCAGTAGTAATTTTCAATATAGTTGAAATGATCTTCCCAGAAACCCAAGAGTCATTAATAGAAGTTACTAATTTCTTGTTGTAACATCAAGTTAGTCTAATACCAATCAGCATTAGTATCATGGAAATCACCGTGGTTTGCTATAAAGAGGAATTACAAGAACAACTATATAGTGAACAAGACTAAGACAAACTTAAGAGTGACAGAAGAGATAATTGCTAAAGATTACTGAACAAAACCAAGGAAACAATAAGAGTGTACTCAGCAAAAGACTCCGGAATTCAGATGCAAATCTTGATTCTTCTTTCATAAAGCCTCTTATACATATTCATCTCTAATGATGTTAGATGTCAATGACATATTAATGATACGTTAGGACAACAGTTTCAAATTTCAAATTGTTAGTTAATTATCTGTACCAAATTTAAAAATCAGGGTTCAGTTTCTAATTCTTTGAAAGAAAAACTGTGATTTTTATTCCATTATTTTAATTTTTTTCTTACTATTAGATTGTGTGTGTGAGAAAGTTATAGTAATTCATTTCAGTATGGCTTTGTTTTTCTCAACAGTTCAGGACGGCAGCTGAGTGAAGTCTTCATTCAGCTCCCATCTAGGAAAGAACTACCAGAGTATTATGAATTGATTAGGAAGCCAGTGGACTTCAAAAAGATAAAGGTAAGGAATGGAGGAATTTTGGAAGTGGAGATTCCTCTATTTCTTTTTGTTTTGCAGAAGGGTGAGCATAAAGTTGTTTTTAAAATAACAATATGAATATTTCATGCCACCTGTATTGGTGAATAAGATTTTAAACATTGTCACACACGTTGTTAGTGATTTTGTTTAGTGTATATTGCAGTGTATCACTGTAATTTCAAGGTCAGACCAAGCTTTAGCAGTGTGACATGGATGACATCATGGTGCACATAGTGCGTTTCTTGCAAAGACATAATTATGAATCTGTCAACAGATCTGGTAAAAACACAATGTTGACAAGGATTTAATAGTTCTAGGGGTATATACCTATCCCTATGTTTAAAATCATTGAACCATAAATATCCTGAGTTGGAGGGCATGGACACATATCATCAAGTCCATCTCCTGGCCCTGCACAGGACACCCCAAGAATCACACTATGTGTCTGAGAGCATTGTCCAAACACCTCTGGAATTCTGTCAGGCTTGGTGCTGAGACCTCTTCCCTGGGGAGCCTGTTCCAGTGTCCAAACACTTTCTGAGTGAAGAACCTTTCCCTGATATCCAACCTAAACTTTCCCTAACACAACTTCAGGCCATTCCCTCAGGTCTTGTCACTGTCACCACAGAGAAGAGATCAGTGCCTGCACTTCCCCTCATGAGGAAGTTGTGGACCACAATGAGGTCTCCCCTCAGTCTCCTCCTCTCCAGGCTAAACACTCCAAATGACCTCAGCTGCTCCTCATAGGGCTTCCCCTTCTAGACCCTAGCCTCATATCTTGGAAGAGCCATGTCAGATCCAGAGTTTGGTAGATGGGGTCCTGACAGCATGTTGCACCTTGGTGATGTCATAATTCTATATCTTCCACTTGTGTTACAGTTACTGGGTTACTTTGCTAGAAAGACAAAATTGGAATTTCTTTTACCAAAAAGAGCTAAATTTCTCTTGTTTTTAACCCTTCACAAAGAAATTGCTTTATTTTTGCTCTTTTACCTTGATGCATTTTTTTGAGTAATATGTTAACAACACAGTTGTTTTAAACAGATTCTTATCTTGATGCTTAGGTAAAAATTTTTAAGAGAAAGCTTTTAATGTGTTGTATCAAATACTAATTCAGTGTCCTCTCTGCTGTTCTTCTTTCTGCACCACTGCCCATCAATACTTGTCTTCATTTCCTTGACAAATGCAACAGGAAAGAATTCGTAACCATAAATATCGGAGTCTTGGGGATTTAGAAAAAGACGTCATGCTGCTATGTCACAATGCACAGACATTCAACTTGGAAGGATCTCAGGTCTGAACGAGTTAATTTCTGTTAAACATACAGGTTTTCCCTATCTAATGTTAGTAGTGCTTGTTGATTATTATTTTTGTATATAAACTCGGTTTCAATTCTTACTTCAAGTAGAGAAAAATGTCCACATTTTTAGAGTCTAGAATTCACTGGACATTGCTACACTGCATGAATTTTCAGAAAATTTGTTTCTATCGCTAATTCTGAGATTTTTTTCTGATCTGTGTGTACTTTAAAACTGCAGTAAAACTATTTAAACCTGTGGTAAAAGGCAGTGTGTGAAATGATGCATCAGTTTAGGTTTTCCACACTGGATCACAGAAGTAGTAGATATAACAGTACAGCTCTAGGACAGGATGTTGAGGAAATACGGAAATACATCATAGAAAGCTTTTCAGTTCTGCTAATAGAAGATAAAAATTCAAGATTATCCATCAGTAAAGATGTATATATGAAGCTTTTCACTCTTTGAAGCCTCTGTTTTTTTGGGGTTTTTTTTTTTGTTTTTTGGTTTTTGTTTTGGTTTTTTTTTTTTTGTTTGTTTTGTTTTTTTGTTGTTTTTTTTTTTTAATTGTTTTTTTTTTAATGTTGAAAGGTCAGTGTCCATTTTAAGAAACAGTAGGAATAAATCCCAGAGGAGTCTCAGGTTTGGAATGCAAACTCATCTCAAATACGCATGACTGGACTCAGAATTTGCAACAGGGTGCTGATACAAAAGGATAGACTATGAAATCTGTAGTGGTGGCAGATATGAAAAATAACAGGAACAGATAAGAAAGTTGTCTCACAATACAGTGAAACACAGCTTTGGATGATTATTCTTGTAGATGAGTTCCAAAAAGTGTGATGCAAACACAATATTCAGTTGAAGCAGAGACCATGAGGACAGCTTCCATAACATGCAAGAGATAAAAAAAAGATGTTATTTAAAGCCTAAATAAAAGTAAGCTGAAAGATGATGCTACCAATAATGTATGTTTTCTTAAAATTTCTAAACATTAGTGATAACATTTAGCTAAATTGGGGAGTTTATGTTAGATTTTGAGAATTAAAAATGAGTGTGGAATTTATTATTAAGAATTGTTGGATTCAGTTCATCATTTAGTGGTTTTTTTGATATCAAGAGATAGAAAAAATTATTTTTGTAATATGTACATATGATTTTTTTACTGCCTTTTGTTACATGGAGACAACTACAAATAAATCAACTGAAAATATTTTTAAAAGTAGATTAATTATGGTAGAATGCTTGGGACAAAATACTGCTACATGTCCAGATGTAAATTTTCAGTTTAATGCTTATTTGTATAGCAGTAAAATGGCTATAAATATCTAATTATAACAAGGTGGGGGGGAAAAAATGAAGGAAAGCTAATACCAAGAAGTATAGCAGGGACTTCAGAAAATGGTAAAAGTTGGTAGAGGAGATAAAAAGAGGTAATGAAAAACTGGTAGTGAAATGGGAAAAAAACCAAAATTATTCACATCAGAATGACTCAACCTGCTTATGGAAAACTGATCTCTTGTTGGGCAGAGAGGGTACAATTGAGAGAAGTAATCCTTAGTGGATAGAAGTGTTAATAAATATTTGCAATCCATTTGGAAATAGCCTAACATGTGTCAGTGTTATAGTAGTATTTTCTGTTCCAATGAACCAACATTAATTACCAGACCTAATACTACTTTTTGTATCATGAAGCCCAAATAATGTGTATTTAAGGTGGTTTTGTTTTTTTAAGGTGTTTTTTTTTTTTTTTCTGTAAAATTCTCACACAGTTCATTTTGATTTCCCCTGAGTTGCAGGACATTTCTGCAGTTGTCCTCCAGTTTTGCAGGCTTCCTTGATACCTTATTATAGTTCTGGTCCACCTTTGCTCTGACACACCAATTAACTTTAGTAAATTAGATTATTCGTGTGTGCATGAAAAACAAAAGGGCTAATTCAGGTAGTTGTTTAAGCACTTCATGTGTTTGGTTGATGTGGTACGTGCTGCTTTTCCTTGGAGCAAAGCAGTTCCATCTGAGATGGAAGCTTATTCAGGGTTTTCAGGGATAGAATGACTAATATGTTAAGGCTTTTGTCCTCAATGAAACCCCAGTGTTTTGAAAAGCTTTTCATGTTGTAATAGTCAAATGACACACAGATGTGTACAGGGTTAAAAATGCTTGTGTGTCTCTTCAAACAGAAGATTTCTCAGGAATGGTAGTAATTTGTTGTGAAGTTCTTTTGTTATTGCTTCTCCCTTTTTGAGGGAAGTCATTGTTGCTTCTTTTGTTGAAACATTTTGGAATTGGGCTTCTGTCAAAAGAATAAAATTTCTATTTGCACAGCTTTTCATGAAGCAGACCCATGGGTTTTTTGTGTATCAAAATAGGAATGCTACAGGTAATTCCACATAAAGAAGGTTAAAATAATTTTTGAAACCCCTGTATTTCATTGGGAAACCGTTTGAAAGTGTGGGTCACATTGATGCCCTAAATATGTAATTGCCAGCTTTAAAAAATAAAATGCTGTACAGATCTTTAATTTTTTTGACTTAGAAAGGTTTTCATGAGAAAGAACAGGAGGTTAGTTGAAAAATCCATTCCAAAGAACAATTGAATATACTAGGCTCATGTGTATGAAAAACAAATAGTTCTAAAGAGGAACTTGCCAGGTTCTATCAATAGCTGACTTAAAAGGAAGTAGGTGTAAGAGAAAGTCAGTTGTTATTTGACTTTAAGGAAGGAAGTTCTGTAGTCTCACAGCTCATTAATGACAGGAGAGCAGCCATCTCAAAACATTAATGATTATTTTTTATAGATAATAGATAGATAAAAATTTCAGCATGATCGAGAGCAGTTAAATGTCTCAAAACAAAAAGCAACGAGGAGCTTATAGAACAGGGAACAATCCACAGTGAAAGGCAGTTTTTTAAAAAAAGCACTTGGTAGTCAAGTGAAAACAGTAGGAATTAGGTATTTCATGTTAAGTATTCTGTAAAAACTTTTTCTAATTCAATTTATTGAACTCACAAAGTATTAGAGCACTTGTATCACATTTAGCATACAGACTGCACAATGGCAGCCAAAAATCCTTCCATTATCTTTTTCTCAAATACCAAGTGTCCCTTTATACAAGAAAGTGTATAATGTCATTTAGCCAGAGGAGTAGAATGACAGACAGCCAAGGTAGATGATGATGATGATGATTGTGATGATGATGATAAAATCAAGTGCAGTCTGTGACCCTGTACTCTTCTAGTAATTATTCTTAATTGTTCGATGCTGAGTTGTGCAATGCTTGTCTTCTGACATTTTACAAAACAAACTGCACAAGGTCATTTGTTCAGGTGATGACAAAGAATCAGATACTCAGCAACACAACGAGATTTTTACTGTGTTAATCTAAGGAAGATGTTGCAAGCCAAAAGTAGTAACTCTTGAGAGTCCACTCATGCTGGAGGTTAGAGAGAAAATCTGATGTACCCAAGATACTTCGGATACTACAGAATGTTTGAGAACATGTGTTCAGTTTGGATTTTTTTTTTTTTCAGTCTTTTTAGATCTGAGAGGAAGGAAGGGATGAGCTGCTTGGGATAAATTATTTTCCTTGTAGCTTTTTTGGATTTCAGAAAAAGCCTAAAGCTAATTAAATGAGGTTAGCCATTTGTCATTATTAACTGTATTGCCAGACAATAACCCATGTTTTAATTAAGGTGCTTACTGCTGAAGTCTGTTCCTTTGGCAGGTTTTCAAGGGTGTTATGATCTGATGAAAATGCACAATAGTTCCTATGGTAGTAGAAATAGTAAGAAAAAGATTAACTAGACATTTTAAATGTAATACGTTGTAAGAGATGTTTCTTTGCAGCTCACTACTGACAAATTTCTTCATTTAGAGCATGAAGAATTAATGCTGGCATTTCTTGTACAATTCATGCAACAGACCTTATTCCATGGTATTTGAAAAGGCCATGTACTCCTTAGACTTGCACTGGAAATTTAGGTCTATGCTGTGAATTTCTGATTCTTGTTGACTTCATAGTTCTGACAGAGATTTGTACCTGTGCTGTAGATCTATGAGGATTCCATTGTTCTTCAGTCTGTGTTCAAAAGTGCACGCCAGAAGATAGCCAAAGAAGAGGAAAGCGAGGATGAAAGCAATGATGATGAAGAAGAAGATGAAGAAGAGGAATCGGAATCAGAATGTGAGTTCCCTGCTAGATATTGACAAGGAAATGTATGTGGGGGTGGAAAAGCAGGTTTCTCTGAATGAAGACTGATCATAAGGTTCTATTTTCCATTGTTGGAAGTAGTTTCTTACTAAGGCTGCTTGGGTGTAACATTGTTTTGGTCTTTCAACAGGGTGTTCTGGCTTACTTCTGTTTAAACTCTTCTTAAGCCAGGAACAAGTCACAGAGGTGCTTTGTGGGCAGCCATAATTGTTTATAAGCCCTTCAGGACCTGTTTATGCTGTTTGTAAATGAAAGTGGCTGGAAAGGCTAGAGACAGTTTTTTATTGGCAAGTGGTCAACTTTCAGGCATGATGTGACATACAAAGTTCATCACATGGTTAAGAACCAGATGTTGTTGAAAACATTCTCCAGTGTGACAAGGACTAAGTGCAACTCTGATTGTTTCAGAACGCTCATTAAATCACTGCAGATTTGGAAGCATGATGAAGTGCAAAAGGATGGATTCCTTCATTGCACCTCATGCCATCCAGGACATCTATCCAAATTCCAGCTACCCCTTTTCCCTGGTTACAGAAGCTGTAGTCTTTGGTCCTGAGCTACCCTTCCAAGTGTGTCACACGTGTGTGCTAAGCGTGCAACTTCAGTAGCTCATTTGGAAATGAGAGGACATTATGGAATCAGAATAACATGTTCTTTAGAAAAGTCAACTTGAAATTCACCAGTAACCTCCACACAGCATTTCTATACTTTAAAGTACAAAAAAAGTCTGTTTATACAAAGGCTACACATTTTTGTGGTAAGGAAGAAAATACAGAAAATGTTTTTAAATATCTGTCTTCTCAGAACCATACTCTATCTGTACACACCATACATTATGAGAATGAAAAGCTGTATATGCTTAACTTAAAGTTAGTCTTTATAGTTTAATATATATTATTGTTAAAACCATTAAAAACAAGAGAAACAAAAGCAAATACCTCTTGCTTTGTTGTTCCACAGTTCCAAAGTCAAAGGGGAATGCCTTTTCAGGCTGCTACCAGAAGTGAATTTCTGTGAACAAGAGACAGCATTTAAAGTGAATTTTTAAAGTTATAAGTGAATGTTGCATTAATGTATACTGTTAAACTTCCTGCAGCAAAATCAGTGAAGGTCAAAATCAAGTTAAATAAGAAGGATGAAAAAAGTCGGGAGAAAGGAAAAGGCAAGAAGAGGCAAAGCAGAGCAAAAGCCAAGCCTGTCGTGAGTGATGATGATAGTGATGAGGATCAAGATGAAAATGTAAGTTTTGTTCAGTGAGACTGTGGAAGTGGTTGCAGTGATTGCATCTCTGCCCTGTCCTGCTTGCTGTCAGAATTCTCAACTATTCATGCTTAAGCACATATTTAACTTGTAGTGATCATCCTGAGAGAATTGGGTGGGGGTGTTAACTGTATCTGAGTGCGCTTATGAGATCTGGTCCCAGTGCTGGAAGACAAGAAGTCTGAGAAGTTTGGATCTTGTTTCTTCGAGCTGTTTCTACAGTCATTGAACCTTTTAAGTCTCATGGTCTGTTCGCTTTTGTCCACAGATGAAAAACTTACAGCTTAATTATTTTGTACCTTTTTTTTTTTTTAGTGGGTGCTTCTATTATTGCAACAAAAGAAAATAGATGTCTTCCCAGTTGATTTTAAGTGTCTGGATAGAAAGAAAGAGCTGGTGTTTCCTGACTCTCTGTCTTTCCTCTCTAAAGAAGTCTACAGCAATTAGATGAAATTTTGTGAAAGAGAAATACTAGATAACACAGAACCTTTCTTCAGGCTATCTTGATTTGTCAGTTTAATTGTCATATTTCTTCCTCGTACTTCCTTTTATTTTTCCTTCTTTAACAAATTCCACAGAATAGCTGGAAAGAATTTCTGACTTGTCTTGTGTCTCTTACCTCTAGGACCAGTCGGAAGCAAGCGGAAGTGATGATGAGTGATCCATAGGGTTTATTTTCTTGGCAGAACTGACCCCTTCCCCTTCTCTTCTCTTTTCTCCTATTTTACACCCAGTGAATTCTTTTTGTCAAATAGACATCGGGTTGTTTCTGTATTCTCATTCTCTATAAATTAGCTTTAGGATAGTGCCAGACAAACATATGATATCATGGTGTAAAAAAGGCAAGAAAATGTAACATATTGTGACCAAATGGGCCTCAAAAAACAACAAAGAAACCTTTGGAGGGAAAATGTGGGTTGATAGTATATTTCTATGGGCTGGTTTTGACTTGGTAATGGTTTGATTGTGCCTGGTTTTATGATTTGATAAGGTTTTTTTTCAGTGGCATCAGAAAGGCAACAAAAAAAAAGTCTTTTGTAGCATTGATAACCAGGAGAAGTCATTAAAAACCACTGGTTATTTTATTTTTCATCAGGCAGTTTTCAAATTTTTTATTTGTCCTCTATTGGTTTTTTACACTGTGGTACATATATGCGACTTTGTTTAATAGCTTATAAATGTTCAGTAGTTAGCTTTCATACATCTTGCCCCATATACGTTTTTCCACTTTACGCTTGATGATCTTTCAGAAAAAGGCTTTTTGAATTGTATCAAATTTATGTCTACTGTAAACTTTGCTTAACTTTTTTTTTTCCTCTATTAAAGAAGTTTGTTTTAAAATGCTATTGAATATTGCAATCTATATAGTGTAACGTACAGCTTCTTTCATCAGACTGATCTTCTATGTTACCAATGTGGATTATCACCTTTTCCCTAAAGTGTACTTAATCTTTGCTTTCTTTGCACAATGTCTTTGGTTGCAAGTCATAAGCCTGAGGCAAATAAAATTCCAGTAATTTTGAAAAATGTGGTGTTGGTGTTTTTCTAATAAAGAGATAATCAAGTTGAGTAGATGTGGCCTTGTGTTATGAGTTCCACAAAAATATTTTTATAGTACCAATGAGAGGGCAGGAGTGTCTCCTGTAGAGAGCTCTACTGCTATAGCAGTTTTATATCCTTCCTGGATATAAAATTCAAATATCATAGAAGTATCTTCTGAAATGGACAGAAGATATGCAATACACTTTAAAGAATAATAAAATTGAAGTAGTAGACTGATACCTTAAAATAAGAGCATAATTCATTACTTAATTACAATTGAAGTGATAAAGCAATAAAATAAACTTTTTTCTTTCAGGAAATGTATGTCCATATGCCTTAATGGACACCAATACAATTAGTTGTGCAGGCAGTCAGCCCACCCATAAGCCAGTTTATTTAAAGTCTTATCTCAAGGTATCACAGTAGTGATGCAATAAGATGTGGTAGTGTAAACATTTGAACTATACATTTGCAGTTAACATTGCTACTCTGCAAAATCAAGCTTTTAATTTGAACATACATTGTGTAAAAAATGTACAAGCCTAGAAGCCTCTTTGTAAAAAGAATATTTCTTTGTTACATGAACTTCTCAGAGTGTGTCTGCAATAAATCTCTTATACTGCCTTGCAGTATGTTAACTGCTTCAGATTTTTGTAGCTTATTTGAAAAGTGGCCAGTGAGTTGGACTGGTGCTCATTTGTTTATATTATCCCCGCACTTGAGAAATCAGCTTTGCTTAGGTTCAGCAATTTCAAACATCTTATTCCTAGTATGTGCCCCATCTGAATGGGAAGACCCAGTATTTCACAGAGAGGTATCCCTGATCTCAGAGGCTCACGTGGATGATACCAGTGTCTAAAGCAGCATTGCAAAGATTAAAGTCCTGGTGACACCAAGTGGAACATGAGCCAGCAGTGTGTTATTTTGGCAAAGAAGGTATCCTGGATTGTATTAGGAGGAGTTGCCAGCAGGTGCAGAGAGGTGATCCTTGCCCTCACCCCAGCACTGGTGAGAATTGAGGTGCTTTGTCCAGTAGTGGACTCCAGCTGAAGAGAAGACATGAACATCCTGGAGAAAACCCAGCAAGAACTCCAGAAACTCCATCCTGGAGAAAGGGCCACTGACATAGGACTGGAGCATATGAGGTACACAGGGAGCCTGAGAAAGCTGGCGCTGTTCAGCATGGAGAAGAGTGGGCTCAAAGGCACCTTGGTGATGTAAATTAGTATTGGAAAAGGGAAAGTGCAAAGAAGGCAAAGCCAGGATCTTCTCAGGACAGGACCAAGAGGCAGTGGGCACACACTGGGACACGGGCAGTCCCTATGAGTATTGTGAAACTTTTACTGTGAAAGTGGCTGAGTCCTGAAACAAATTGCCCAGAAAGCTTTTGAAGTCTCCCTTGGAGATACTTAAAAGCCTCCTGGATGTGGCCCTACTTGAGCAGAGGGATTGGACAAGATGACCTCCAGAGGTGCCTGCCAATAGTCCTGTGATTCTGTGATGCAGGATGGTTCAGTTTTCAGTGACAGTTTCACAAGACCATAGAGAAATGTCATTTTTTCACTACAATATCAACCAAGTCTACTAACCTGTTACATGTGACAAAAAGCATGTGGCAGTAGGCTCCAGTCACTGCTGGCCTGTACTGGATTTAAACTGAACTTGGGTATAAAAGGCACAGTATCACATTACCCATCCCCAGAGTTCCTGAAGACTTTGCAGTGACCCAGTTTCATTTATTTTTCAAGAGCTCATTATTTGCAGATTAGCGTTTACCTGGATAATAAAAATTAACTAAGAAGATACAACATTTCTGTTGAAATTGAAAGTAGCTTTGGGTTTGGTCAATAGCTGTAAGGCATGTGATGGTATCAGTTTGCATGAAGAAATACAATTGAATTCTTAGCTGCAGTTTCTTTTACCAAGTTTTAGTAATTTCAAAATATTTTCAGTTTCCTCTCTGAGTTTCAGAAAACCCCCCAAAATGCCTGCAATTATTTTTTAATATTAAATAAAATACATTTAGGATGTAAGACATGCTTATACCTCCACTGCAGTTGGTCTTGTTATTTTGCTTAGGATTTGAGTTAATTTCTACCAGAGTAGAATTTTAATTGTTATCTTGCTGTTTCTCTGTATGAATTTACTGTATTTTTCAAGATGAGTTGTTTTCCTGGCAATCTTAGCACATTACTATATATAAAAAAAAAGGTACTGGGGACACTGTTGTAATGCATAACATTCCAAATTGTTTTCCAAAAAAGGGAGAAAATCTTTACTTAAGGTATATATAAATCTGTGTTTAAGATGGAACTATTTTCTCTTTTACAGAATTCCCTCCCTAGTACAAAGTGATGAGCAAAACATTTGAAATGCCTTTTGGACTGTACCCAAAAAAAAAGCACAGTGCTACAGTCCATATTGAGGAAAGCTCATTTCCTGCCTTAATCTCAAAAACAGTGTAATAAAATTGGAAGTGGTGTAGCTTGGGCTCTGATGAAGACAAGCAAAGTGAAGTAAATAGCAAGTTGTTTTCTTTGATGCATCTGTTTCTCCTGGGAAGTAGGCAGCAGTGTAAGTGGGCCAGATAAAAAACATTTAACATCTTTTATACATTTCAGATTCTATTAATAATAATTCTTTTCCCCTCACATCTTCTGAAAGAAACAAAGAAAATACAGAATATTTGCTTGTTGATATAAATGGCTTCCTCCTTAAATGTGTCTGATCCTCAGTGCAAAGTATTTTTCACTCCCTCAGCTCATTAATGAAGCTGGTGACTCAGTGATTGTGGAGGCATAAAGACACAGCAAATGCTGCCACAGCCTCTGTGCACACTGAGATAAAGGCACAGCTGATGCAGTGGTAAGCCTCAAAGTTGTGTGCAGTTATTGAGCTGTTGATACAAGCTCAGTCCTGTCAACCATCTATGCATTTGTAACTCTCTTAATAATGCCCAACCTACAGTCACTTTTTCATGAATGCTTGGATGATCAGGTTTACCAAATACATATTCTGACCTAGAAAGCAGGACACAGAATATTAAAAACAAAATAATATTTTTATAAAGGGATTTTTAGGCTGGTGTCTTGCTTGTTCATCTCATGAAAAACCTCTGAAATATTTTAAAGTTCGTGCAGTTTTTGAGTGGGGACTTTAACTGTATTCTGAAACACAGATTCACAAATGGAGCTAGCAAAAGTTTATGTGGTTGTTTGACCTTAAAGAAGAAGGGTGAGTAGCTTCAGGGTAGGCAAAGAGGTGAGTGATACACAATTTTGACTCCTTTGCAGATGAATTGTGTATCATTTGGAAAGTCACTCATCCCTAATCTTTCTATGCTAAGAAAAGGTGTAGAAGGTAGGTGAGAAAAAAAGCAATAAGCAAAGGATGTGAAACAAGTCACGAGTCAGCATTTACCTAATTCTGTTTTGATGAAACTGAACATTCCATTCAGTGGGAACAGAACTCCAGGACTGTGCAGTCATTATAGGAGTGTTTAAACAGCAAGGGCCATGTTTGCACAGGGGGTAACTTTGTTAATTACATTGAAATGAAAATGCCATGAAGGATTATCCAGAGGCAGCCTGCCTATTCTCTCTGAGGAAAGTCAAAGTATATTTTATCCAACAGATACTTAAGCATGGTATAAACCAAAAACTAACTGGAGGTTGGTGTCATCACTCTTATTTCCCCTTAACAACCAACAGCTCAAGTGAGCACAGGTTGGTGCAGACACACCAATACTCATGCAGAAATCACAACTTCTTTCCAGATGCTAGTCCTTATCTCTCCATTAGCTTGATGAAGATTGTCAGTGTGGCAGTGTTTACCATGTTTTTGGCTCTGTGTTCACACAGAGATGGGTGTGCTGAAGAACATGTTGAAGTCTGCACCTTGATCAGACACTGTTATATGTCCTCCTGTCTTTTTTATAAAGAGCTTGTGTTTCAATCTGTATGGTGTTTTTCCTTCCTTGTTATGTTTGTGACCACAGCAGACACAGTAAGAACAAAGTTCTTATCCAATTAGCTGGTGACAGCTTCTGTTTTCTTCGCCAGTATGCCAAGCTGCTGTCAAACAGGCTGAATCACAACAAATTGCTGCAACATGAAGTTGTTATGTTTTCAGAGGGACCTGAAAACTTGTATTGGAGATTCATACGCAAGGCAAAGACCATTTTCATGACAACTTCCAATTTAGGTAGCTGCATGCTGGGTTTGTTCTTGGTTTTCAGTGTCATGTTTTCATGCACAAGCTATTGTTGTGATGACATACACTGATGCTTCATTACATTAGTCACTCTGGGTGATATAAAGGGTTTAAGATATGTACTGCATCATCTGCCACCTGAAAAAACAAACTTTACATCAGCTGTTCTCACACCAAGAGATGGAGATAAGAGAGGACCCCAATACTAAGACATGAATTAATTGCAAGAGAACTACTTATGCCAAATGATTATTTTTTTTTTTCTCTGAAACAGACGTGGCTTCTTGTAGAAATGAGTTTGTATCCACTTGTATTATGGTTTATACTCCATTTTACAGTACTAGTATCTGTTATGTGCATTCTCCCCTTGGGCTTCCAGCATAGCTTCTCTCCATCACCTTCCATTGGAGTAAATTTTGTATGTACTTGAGTGCCTTATAGACTTAAAGAAGTTAGTGCTTAATTGTGCAGCATTACTTCCCATCTCCTTTGTCATTCTAACATGAAATGAGAAAGAGGAGGAGGGAAAAGGCATTATTCACTTAGAATTTTGCTTTTTCTGGGACCAGGACACCTTGTTTCTATTCATGCTGTTGTCTCCTGGCATAACCCTGGGCACTTGCCAGTGTTTCTGCACTTATAGAAGTTTATTTGAGCCATTCTTATTGTCAAGGAAGAAAGCAGTGAAGCTGAGCATGTCTGACATTCTGCAGATTCACAAAAGATGGTAAGTGTTCCATGCCAATGCACTTAAGCACTCAGAAGTAAATAGGTCTTTAAAACTTTGCAGTTAATTTCAACTGCATAAGGGGCAGTGTTACCAAAATAAGAACATTTTACTTCTGCTTTAGAAAACCTTATTAGACCAATTTCCACTGCTTTATCACTTCAATGAATGTAACTTTTGGTTCAGTTTCTTTGTGCCATCTTCTATTCTATTGTTCCTGTTTGCTAATAAAGATTTAAGTCATAGTCATTTTGAGTAATTTCAGGACAATGATTCATTCTGGAGGTTGGCCAATGTGATGCCCATCTTCAAGAAGGGTCAGGGAAAGATCAGGGGAGCTACAGGCCTGTCAGTGTGACCTCAGTGCTGTGGGGAGGGTTATGGAGCAGATTTTGAGTGCCATCACACTGCATTTACAGGACAACCAGGGGATCAGGCTCCATCAGATGGTGAAAGGCACATCCAGCTTGAACAACTTGGTCTTCTTTGGCAGGGTGACCCACAAAAGGGTTAGAGGTAGGCTGTGGATGTCATTACCTGGACTTGAAAGGCTTTAATGACTCCCTCAGCATTCTCCAGGAGAAGCTGTCAGCCCATGGCTTGAACAGTGTATTCTGTTCTGGGTGCAAACCTCCCTATGGCTCCGATCAGAGGCTGGTGCTGCATGGAGTTACATCCCAGCTGGTGGCCAGTGGTGTTCCCCAGGGCACAGTACTGGGGCCAACCCTGTTTAATTTCTTCATCAGTGACCTGGATGAGGGGTGGAGAGGCCCCTCAGTCATTTTGCTGGTGACACCAGCCTGGGTGGGAGTGTTGATCTGCTGCGGGGCAGGAAGGCTCCATGGAGGGATCTGCACAGGCTGGATCATGGCCTGAGGCCAACGGTGTGAGGTTCAGCAGGGCCCAGGGCTGGCTCCTGCCCTTGGCTCACAACAAGCCCAGGCAGTGCCACAGGCTGGGGCAGAGGGGCTGGAAAGCTGCCCACAGGAAAAGGCCCTGGGGGTGCTGGGGACAGGGGCTGAACATGAGCCAGCAGGGCCCAGGTGGCCAAGAAGGAACTGGATGTGGCCCTCGGTGCCATGGCCTAGTTGGTAAGGTGGTGTTTGCTCAAGGTTGGACACACTGATCTTAGAAGTCTTACCCAACCTTGATGATTCTATGATTCTGATAAATTTTTCACTATTTCTAGGGAATCTGGAGGATGCGTAGATGCTGTTTAGCAGGGTCCATGCCAGAATCAAAGTACATTGCAGTAGTGATTTCTCTGAGATGGATAGGTTAAACACAAAACAGAAAGAAAAATAAAGAGGAGGTGGCTTTTCCTATCTGGTGAGTTGATTATTTCTGCTTATGTGCAAACAAATTGAAAAGGCTGTTACTCTTTTCCCAGACTCAATTCAAAGCATCCTCCCTGTTCCCAAAACATAAATGCGAGGTTCGTCTGACTTGAGCCCCAGCCACCAAGCTGTAGGTCAAGGGGGGAAGCTTGAATTTATTCTTCACAACCACTCAGGTGATGGATTTTTTCTTTATCCATGCAGTGATTCTGTCATTCCAACTACCTCTGGGGCTCATGCTCTTTGGCTCTTCCAACTGTGCTGTTGAAAGTTCTCACCTGGGAGACATTGCTGGAAAGATAAACATGAAACTTCAGTGCACTTTTTTAACCTTAGTAATACAGAGAGTTACAGAAAAATGCCCTTCTCTGAAAGCTGTATTTGCCATAGGTATAAACATTTTCAGGAAGATCTCGTGTTTTTTGCTAACAGAAGGGCTGAAATGTGTGGAGCTCAGAGTTGTCAATGCCAGGTTTGGGCTTCTGGGTAAGGATTAAGGTACAAACAATGCAGACATCATCATGGGAGTTCGCTGTGGACCACCCAGCCAGGACAGTGGTGCTGATGAATTTCTCTTTGAGGAACTGAGACACGCCTCTAAATCAACTGCCCTTGTTTGAGGCAAATGGGGGGATTCAGTGTTACCTGGGAACACCACACAGCTGGCACAAGGTCCAAGGCACAAGAACTCCACACAGGTACAGAAGATTGGTAGAGTTGTCACCTGGATGACCACTTCATGATACAGGTACTGAGAGAGCTGGCTGGGAAAGATGCTCTCCTTGATTTGGTGCTTGCCAGACAGAGAGGGTTAGAGGAGATTGGTGGCCGTCTTTGCCATGGTGACCATGCGGCAATCAGGCTTAAAATCTCTGACAGAAGGAAAAGCACCAGCAAAAGCTCACCTCTGGACAGGAGGAGAGCAGACTTCAGGCAGCTCAGGGCATCAGTGAGTAAGGTACCCTGGGAAAATGCTTTTGCAGCTGCTGGGGTCTGTCAGTGCTGGTCATATT
>VZUI01016941.1:0-14030 GCA_013401135.1 Cettia cetti
ACAGGGACACCCAGGGACACACAGGGACACACAGGGACACACAGGGACAGACAGGGACACCCAGGGACACACAGGGACACCCAGGGCTGAGGGCCCCTCTCTCTGGGGCTCCTCTCCAGGCTGAGCAGCCCCAGCTCCCTCAGCCTTGCTTATCTGCAGCATTATTAAACCCGTTAGGTTCTAAATCAAGTGTGCAACAATCGAGCTTCAAAGTTACAATGAACTGATCATTTTATCTGTCTTTTCTGTTGCATGATCCATGAAAGCTTCCATTAGATAAACAGTGCAGCTGTTAATAATGTGAGGAATAGAAACAGGAGCAAGAAGAATGACAGGCCAATATCTGCCTGCACACCAACAAGCCAGGCTGGGCTAACAGAGGCACTTGGGAGAGGGTGAGGGGAAAGGAAACCTTCGTCATGCACAGCATCTAAAGTTTAAAACTTGCAGAGATGTAAAGGCAGCTCCTGGCTGGCTGTGCCAAAGTCTCAGGAGGATGGTGTGTGAGCAGGAGAGATCCTGTCACAGCTGATTGCTGTCTGCTCCTGCTGGCCCACACTCCATCCTGCACATCATACACCAGGATCTGGGGATGGGTTACGCTGATGGAGGGCCTGTGCCTTCAAAAGGAATTGGACAGAGCTGGGTACAAGCACACAGAAAGCCAAAATCTGTTCTGGTGCAGAGGTATAAATCTGTACTTCTCTAAAATGAAGGGAAAACATGGAATAGCTGCAGGTTTACACCAGAGGAATTGGGACCATAACATGTCCCAGAGGGGTTTGGTTACTGGCTCACATTTTTTCATGGGTGGGGAAGGGGACACAAGGAGGCCTGGGTGACAGTCAAAGGAACACAGGCAACATTGCTTGTGCTGTTTGTAGGCTGTATTTAGATTTTCATGTGCTTTTCTGGAAACATTTCCACCTGGGATAAACCCTCAAAGTTAACTGCGCTCTCCTAGATGGCCAGAACTTCTAATTGGCCAGATTTTAATTTAATGAAAAAGCTTTTTGGTGGGGAAAGGAAAGGGTGAAGACTGAATTTCAGTGTTTCAGTACTTGGAACAATTTAGGCTTTCATTTTGGGTCACGTCTCATGGTTAAAAAGATCCCTTCTGGGTTCTTGTGTTGGGATTGTTTTGTTCAAGACTTTAGATCCCAATGGATATTTAAAGCCCTGTAAAAGAAGTAAATGTAGCCACTGGGATTTGTAGCAGAAATATTACCCTGTATCCTCAGAAAATGAAGGGGATTAGCTCCAGAGGAGAAGGAGATGTCCCAGGCTCAGAAGTCCAGACAGGGAGTTCACATCCCAACATCTGTGTAGGCAGTTACACCACCAAGGAATCAAAGCAGCTACAGCTCTTCTGGCTGATTGACAGTGCTCTAAAATTAAGCTGTGCCCCAGTCATTAGGAGCTATTTAAAAATCAGACTTTCTGCTAAATTTGATATGGCTGTTCCTCTGTTCCTTCAGCTTTTTTTTTTTTTTTTTTTGTGAGTATTATAACAATAATAATGTTCTAATCAGAAATCTAAAACTTGTTGCACTGGCAGCAGTTGCCCAAGAGCCAGGAGCTGGTTGGTTGTCAGGGCAACACCAAGAACACCCAGAGTGGTACCCGAGGAGAGGCTTCTGCTGATTCTCCCTTTGCTTCTTTTTGTTGTTGAGTGGATGCTCAAGTTCATTTTCAAGGGTTATTTAAAATATCTCACTGATCTAACTATCTAAAAATCTGGAAATAGGCATTAAAATGACTGGTTTTGTAGCACTTCACTTTATGCATGCCACAAAACAATGAAATTGGGGAATGCTTTGGGTTGGAAGGGACCTTAAAGATCATCCAGTGCCACACCCTGTTATGGGCAGGGACACCTCCCACTGTTCCAGGCTGCTCCAAGCCCTGTCCAGCCTGGCCTTGGACACTTCCAGGGACTGGGATCCACAGCTTCTCTGAGAGATATGAATATAAAATTGAATTATTTATTGTTTTCACTCTTTATCTCATTTTAAACATCAAGGAGGCTTTTGCAAGTCTTCCTCTGGAGATCATTTCTTTCAAACACTCCTGAAGCTGGGTAAGCTGAGTGTCACCCCTGCTGAGCTCTTAGTCCCTGGTGCAGACACCACAGCATGCAGCAGCACAGTGGAAATCAGGGCTTTTGGTCCTGCCTGTTGTGAACAGAGGGGAAGGAGCATGAAGAGGAGGAGGAGGAGGAGGAGGAGTGGGTAATCCTGAAGAGCTCTTCCAATCCCAATTCTGGGATTCTTGATGACTGTAAATGAAAGTTTACCATGGAAATGCTGTTTATGGTGGGGATGGAAACAGGAGGCTGTGGGGCAGTGAGGGGGATGGGAATGGGGATGCTGTGCTCTCAAACATGAATTGTAATAAAGATTGATGTCCCAGTCCAGGTGATATTTACCTGTTGATTGACTTATTTTGCTCAGTTTCTGCAGTCTCTGACTTCCAGGTTTACAACATTTTATATTTTGATATGCTGATACAAGCAAGAAATCATGGTTAATATTGCACTGCATCCATTCCTTTGACTTCTGAGGGGCAGCAACTAAGTCAGCTTCCCAGTTATCCATCAGAAATACAGGAGATACTGGATTTTTACCCCCACAGCTGGAGCTCTGACCCCAGGGCAGCTGGAACTGGGGTGGTGATGCCTGACTGCTCCCAGGGCAGAATTTGTGTGTTATGAGTTATGTTCCCCAGTTCCTCCTCCTGGAGGATGGGGCATTCCCCTGTGGTGAGGCCTCCAGTTCCCTTCTCCACCTGTTTCAACCTCACTTCTCCTTCTCTGTTTTACTCTGGCCTCTGTTTTAGGGGCATTTAATCACAGTGATCCTAATGCCCACCCTTGCACTTCTGAGTGGGCATCCAGCAAGACCAGAGACCAATATTTCCTCTCCTGTTCTGGAAAGAAGAGATCTGAGGGAACAACACACACAGAGGGGAAAGCTGTTATTAAAAGTGATATGCAAAGTATTTTTTAAAGATTTGGCTTTTTCTGTCACCTCACCTTGTTTAAGAAACGTCTAGGAATGTTTCTGAATTATATTTTGTCCTATCTTCCCTGGTTCTCTTCGAGAGCAGCATGAGTGGGAGTGTTGAACGGATTTGATCTCACTTTAGAGGGAGAGTGTTACATCTTCAAAGAGGGCTGTTTTTCTTCAGAAAGGTTAATCAGTCATTGAAGTTAAAGTAGTGCCAGTGAACACCAAACTGTAATGACTGACTGTAATTTCCATGAGGTGTATTAATAGATGTGGTGAAAGAAATTGTAGCCACATTGTGATTTTGGTGCTAATATTTGTTCTGTGATATGTCTGGAGAGCTGGGTGAAATGGAGCTGACAGGACAGATGGAGAGAGACAATTTACAAGGGATGGAGGGACAAGACAACAGAGAATGGCTTCAAACTGGCAGAGAACAGGGCTAGGTGGGATCTTGGGCAGGAATTGTTCCCTGGCAGGGTGGGGAGGAGCTGGGATGGAATTCCCAGAGCAGCTGTGGCTGCCCCTGGATCCCTGGCAGTGCCCAAGGCCAGGCTGGACACTGGGGCTGGAGCAGCCTGGGACAGTGGGAGGTGTCCCTGCCATGGCACTGGGTGATCTTTAACATCCCTTCCAACCAAAAACATTCTGTGATTCCATGATCCAGTGTTCCCATGATTCCATGTAGTTTTACCTGGAGGTGTGAAGAGCCATTGAAACAAGGGTTGTCAATAACTTTAAGATGATTTTTGCTCCAAAGCTTTTGAAACTACTCCGTGCCAAGCAACTTCAACACTTCTTGCAATTTGGCTACTTTTCTCGTGTCCTCATAGCCAGATTCTTCAGCTGTGTTTTTGTACCTTTAAGTGCACATGATGGAAAGGATTCTTACTTTGTGCTTTGCTAAGTCCTCACCTGGTGAGAACAAAATCAGAAATCTGTGACATTATCCTACATAGTTTATAAATGCTAGAAATTACTCCAGTGACCTTCCAATCTAGGTTTGATTATTTGGGTTTTTCTATTTCTACCCATGACTCATGAATGCTTGCTGGGAGGTGGGAATGAATGCATTATTCTCCAAAATTTATTTGTTCTGAAAGAACTTTCTGAGATTAATCCTTTGGCTTGACTCTGTCCTATGCTTCCTTGTGTGACTCCAGCAGCTCCAAGGGATAGACATCCCGGTCAGGATAACCATTGGAGTTAGAAAATCCATTTTAGAGGAATTAAATGCTGCTTTGCATAGCCCTGCCACATTTCTGTGTTGCACCAAATTCTAACTCAGGACATATAAATCACTTCCCCTCCTGAGCTGAGTATGTGCTGATGGCTGCTCCACCAGAGAAGAAATGGCCAATTATTTACTATCAAACTTAATGGCTTGCCTGAATAAAACATGTGCTAGGAATTCTCTGTCCCAACGTTAGCAAGAACCTGTCACCAAAGGCATTGTTTTCTCCCAGGGCTGCCTGTCACAAAAAGCAGAATACGGCGGCGTGCTCACTCTCCGTGACTCAGCTGTCAAAGTTTTATCTCCTGCGCACACAAGAAATATTATTTGTGTAATGAAGCTAATAAGCACGTATCAGGAAGGTTGTATTTCTCCCACAGATGAAGCAAAACAGTAGTTACAACCCTCACCATGGCAGCTCTGTAAAATTCCAGGCACAGAGGAAATGTTTCTTCTGCGGGAACACGTTGTAAAGCAGAGGAAATGCCAACTGTGCTGGTTGTTTCCAGGCCCTGAAGCCAGCTCCAGCTGAACAGGAGCTGAGTAAAAAAACAGTTTACAGACCAAGGAAATGGACCTGGAGGTATTTCCAAGCCAGAATAAGAAATGTCCATGCTGCAGCAATGAATAAAATGCTGCAGCTATTAATCTTCATCAGTGGAGTGTGTGACTCTCGCTGTCCCTGCTGCAGATGGAACATCTTTATCCTAACAAAAGCACAGTGAAAGCAGGAATGTGCCATGACTTTGATGAGAATATATGGCCATAACCACAATCTCCCCTCCCAGTGTCATTCCTGATCAATAACTGGAAAACTCCAGTACTGAAGGCATAACGACATTTTATCCCAGGCAATTAAAATGTGTTGACCCTAATTTTATGTCATTTTCCATCCCACTTGTTTTGTTATTTTTCCATTTAAGAAGTGCTCTATCAGTGGATGCCCCTGTATTTAGGAGCAAATAATTTTGCATTTTAAATACTTTCTGGTTTAATGGTGTTCATCATTAAAAGCAGCACCTGGGTTTACAGCTACCCACAGTGTTTGTTCTGTGCAGCAGTGCACAGCTTGGAAAAAGTTAGGTAAAAGATAAGGGAACAAGTGGCATTAGATCGTACAGATAATGCCAATGGAGTGACCTGGGTGTCCCTGCCCATGGCAGGGGGGTTGGAAATAAATGATCTTTAAAGCCCCTTCCAACCCAAATCATTCTGTCATTCCACTATTCTATTTAAGCACAAGAAAAAAATACTGCTACATAGAAATTAAAATCAGGGTGTGATTTCAAATTTCATGTCCTAGGCCACAAAACATCTTAAAATTCGATGTTTTTGTGAGAAAACAGGTCCGGTTCCTCGTGGTTTGGAACTTATATTTTGATATATTGATATTTTTAATGGGCAACTGTTCCCTGGAAGTTTGATTATCTGTCTTGTAGGAGTGCAGCAGGTCTGGGGATACAAATAATAATCACATTTGAGAAATTTTAAATTTCCTTGTATCAGTACATTTTGTTTTTCTACTCCTTGAAGAAGACCTGGGATTAAAAATATGCGTGGCAGCCAGAATTCCCTTCTGCTACCAGTATTGTTCAGGCTCCATGCTGACTTCTTTTGAAATAAACCAGCTGTGGTTTTGTTGTAATGCAGAATCCCATTAAGGAAAACTAATTGGTTCACCTTTTAATCAGGATTCATGGAAGATTATTGTTTATCAGTTCACTACCAGGAACAGTTTTGACTTCTCAATAAATCCACAAATTGGATATGAGGTGGGGAGATGTTTTTACTTCTTCTACTCATGAATCAGAACAGCTTCTGCCTACTCCTTATAGGGAAATAATGTAAAGATGTGGCCTCGCTTTAGCCTCATCACTTTTGATTGTTCTGCTCATTTTCAATGACAGACAGATGACCTGTTAACACCTTCTAGATTCCATTCTAGTGATCCAAACTGCAGCAGCCTTGCTCAGCATTTTCCATTAGGGAAGTGGTTACAGAGGTTAATTCACTTACAGCCTGCAGCGCCATCCCTGCCTCTTTAAAAGTAAAAAATTAATGCAGTCATAACCTCAGAAGAATCAAATGTGATCGTGAGTCTCCACTCCCACTCATTTCATAAGCCTGTCTCTTCAAAATATTCTTTTACTCTCCATCAAAATGCTATTTATTGTCTCTCTCTCTGCAGACACAGTTATTAGACATTTCATATATAATATCTCATACATTTTCCCACTCACAGGGGTTTAAGCTGGGGGAGGCCTGAATAACAAGTAGGAATAAATGAAACTAATGGCATTAACACTATACTGGCATAATAAAAGCTGTTTAAAATGCCTTGAGATGTAAAACCATAAAATATCTTAATGTGAACTGAATAGAAACAGTCTTTATCTTTTAAAGCTGTTTTTATAAACTAAGAGACCTGTTATTTAGCAATTAGGCCCTACAGTAGTTTGCCATACCTAGTGATTTCTTGTATTTAACAATACTCAAATATTCTTTTTTTTACCCCTTCAAGACAATTAAACGAACTCCCAAGCTTCAGTTTTCTAGATGTACCCAAATAAAGAATATTTGGTACTTTGCTTAGCCTGAATTTTGGGTTGTTCCCTATGGTTGAAAAGTGGGACATTCTGCCTTGAATATTTAAATATTGATGTCAGAATTGAGCAGGTTGGAGTATTTCAGGTTTTGGAAGTGGTTTTTTTGTCAAATGTGTGAAAAACTGGGACATTTTCAGGCATGCAGTGCTTTCAGCAATCACACGTGTTCGTCAGCCTACGTATCTCCGGTCAGGAAAGGGAGCTGGGGATAGAAAGGAGGTAAAAGGGAGGACACCACGAGCAAGATGCATCTTCTCCTTCCAAAATATCCCAGAGGAAGGGAATTCTCACATCTACCCCAGAGCACACAGAGTGGAGAAGGTGAACCCTGGTTATTCTGCATGCCACAGGACACACTTTCTGCTTTCTTCCTCGAAATACTTGAAGAAACCTGGATTTACCCTGCTGCACAATGAGACCTGAACACAACCACGTTTCTCAAAGGAAAATCGAATATTTCCATGCCCAGCTATGGGTAGCAGGATATTGCTTCACACTCAGTTTTCCCTGGAGCATGAAAACAAAATCAGGCTAGCAAGAGGGATTAGTTTTGGGAGTTGGTTGTCTTTTGTAAAGTGAGAGAGATTATTTCAGGGAACAATTCTGAGTCAAACCCTGACTTAATCCTCTGGATCACCTGAGAGGAGCCTGTCTTTCTCCAGGAATTCTAGGCCAGCCTAGAGAGAAGGCTGAGCAGCAACGCTGGGTGCCTGCAATTAGGTACAGTGAACACTCCCCACCACACCTGTTGTTATTTCCCAGCACACTAAAAATGGGCATTTTCAGCTTCCCAGCAACATCAGCTGCTGCAGAGAGATCTGCAAAATACCTGTCACCAGTTTTGAGAGAGAACTTCATGTAGAGAAGACCTCTCTTAAAAGGATAGGACCATATGGCCCAGCACCCCAGATCGAAGCTATACAGACTTATATAAGCTTCTGCTGCTGCTGAACACCACACAGCCTCAGTCTAACTAAGGAACAGCACTTTGCTCAGAAAGAATCTGCCTGGATACGTAACTGGCACTAATTTTCTCAAAAACGATAAGAGTTGATGTTAGTGAGGACTCCCATTTGTCAGGAACTTAGCACATCTTTTAGTGTAACAATTATCCTCTTTGCTCAGAACCCCCCAAGCAAATGCATCTGAGCTCCTGGAGGTGCAGTGTTTTTTCTGGATTTGGCAGCAGCAGTTCCTCAATTGTCATGAAGAGGTAAGGAGGGAATGATTAGTCTGTGAATTAAATTTGGACATTAATCCCCATCTCCTAGGCAGAAACTGTTTGTTGGTTTGGGGTTTTTTTTATTAAATTGAATTGAAATTGATCATGAAACACAGAATCCCAGAATGTTTTGGGTTGGAAGGGATGTTAAAGATCACCCAGTGCCATGGCAGGGACACCTCCCACTGTCCCAGGCTGCTCCAGTCCCAGTGTCCAGCCTGGCCTTGGGCACTGCCAGGGATCCAGGGGCAGCCACAGCTGCTCTGGGCACCCTGGGCCAGGGCCTCATAAACCTCACAGTAAATCTATCAATACACTACAATGTATCTGTTACTCCTGACTGAAATGGGCGTCCATTTTCTGACTCAGCTTTGTCTTTTCATGCTGATCCCGCTTTTTTTTTTTTTTTTTTTCTTTTTTGGTCTCAAATAAAAAGCTAAGCCAAATCACAATTTGAATTTACAGACTGTATGCCAAACAATCGAGCAGTACTGGGGTGTGCCCTTGATCACGCTGCTGGAGGTGACCTCGGCTCTTGCAAACCTGCATGAACATCTGGAGAAACATCTGGAGAAGCAGGAATAGAGAAGTGCATCTACCTATCCCCAGGAGCAGCTGAGGGAGCTGGGAGAGCTCAGTCTGGAGACAAGGAGGCTCAGGGGGACCTGGTGGCTCTGCACAAGTCCCTGCCAGGAGGGGCAGGGAAAGGAGGAGAGGAAATGGCCTCAAATTGCACCAGGGCAGGCTCAGGGGGGAGATTGGGAAAGGAAATTTCCCTGGCAGAGTGGTCAGGCCTTGGGATGAGCTGCCCAGGGAGCTTTGGAGTCACTGTCTGTGGGAGTGCTCAGGAGGAGTCTGGAGGTGGCCCTTGGGGACAGGCTTTGGGCTGGTGCTGCTGCTGGGGTGGCACTGGCTGATCCTGAGGGGCTCTCCCAACCCTGAAGATTCTGTGTTTCCATGAGTGAGACTTTACTGACATTTGCCCAGTCTCTGGTTCATTTCTCAGCTTGTTTTCCATGAATGTGTTTCAGGAGCCTCCAGGGCTTGAGACCCTGACAGAGAAGACAGTTCCTGAGGAGCCTGGCATGGGGACACTGCTGCCTGTCCCTTTTCCTTTTTCACTGGCTGTGCTTTTCTGGGTGTCCCTAAATCTGCTTTGTGAAGATACCACACCCACAGCAGCATTTCCTTACTTGTGTCACCACATCCAGAGGGTGCAGCTGTTTTCTGGGCAGGTTCAGCCAGCAGAGAGTGCAGTGGCTCTGTGGAATTGGGCAGCCTCTGCTCCCTGCAGTTTTTATGGTACAGGACACTGCTTTTCCCTGCCAGCAACATCATCTCAATGTCCTCACACTGCTGGGCACACACAGAGTCAGCTGAATTTCCTTCCAAGGGCAGAGCCCATCTGCAGGAGGGTTTGTGCTGTTTTGAAGAACCCAGAGGTTATTTTTTTCTGTTAAATGTCCTTATGAATTGAACCCATCCCAGATGTATCCACTGGAGCTTTGAGGCCATACTGGTGCTCTGTTTTCAGTAAGATCATGCCTTTACTTCCTCTGTGTCCACAGCATCCTTCTCATGGTTTTTGATGAGAATTTGACAATTTAAAATTTCATCTACACTGCACCCTTTGGCTGCAAACCATAGCCCAGCAAGCCTTGCTCTTACACCCAGACCATGGGGGGAGATCCATGCACAAGGACCAGCCAAGCCAAGTCTTGCCCAGCTGCAGCTGCTGAGCTGTTCCCTGCAGGAGAAGGAAGATTCCAGCACAGATTTAGTCACCAACTCATATATGATTTGTAATCTTGTCCCAAACCTTTTTTTTTCCTGCTGGCAATTCTGGAAATTGCGGCTGTAAGACAATTGGCAAAGCTCAGGCTTCACTTGAAACTGTCATCTGGTGATTTATTACTTTTGTTGGGATGCAGCTGCTGTGTGACCACTCCTGGGTTGTAGGAACCACTGTTGGAGGTAGTTCAGCAGCTTCTGGTACACTTGACTTTGCATAAGTGGGGCTGTTCCTCTTCATTTCTCTGCTGCTGCAGCTGATCTTCACGTCCTCAGTGCCCAAATGTCTTTTGTCATTCTGTCCTTTTGTCCCTCTGCCTGGTGCCCAGGCTGCACACTGAGGGGGAGAGAGGTTCACCCAGGTGATGAGGTAATTTTGTTCCTCTTCAGAGACGTTCAACTCTGAGCAAATAACATAACATTGCAAAGCCCTAGAGATGGTCAGCAAACAGAGTCCAGAATCAAGGGCAGGGCTGACATCTGACAGCTTTTTGGCCAGAGGTGTAGTGCCAGGTGCTGATCTGTGATCTTCTGGGAATAGTCTCCATCTCTGATCCTGTGCAGCTGCCAGTTCTCAGGGGAGGGGCTGCTGCTTCTTGCAGGTCCCAGTCGAGGAGGGGACCCTGCTTGGCCAACCCCCCCCTACCCTGCAGAAGGGGAATCCATGACCTGTGTGCAGGACCTGCACTTAAAAAAACTCCTTGGGAGCACCAGAACCCTGGCTTCAGGTGTGTGCCATGTTCTCCTGTCGGTGTGGATGCATCCCCTCTGCTGTCCCCTCTGCTGTCCCCTCCACCCTTCAGCCTCTGTGACCTTGCAAGTGCAAGCATGGCACAACAAGGAGGGCTGAGTGCTGGGGCTGCTGCTGCTGCTCTTTCCTCTCTTTCAAGCCCAGCTGGATCTCTTTGCTGTCCCTTCCTCCCTGCACATCACATCCTAACATTTGCCCTGAAATTACCAAGCTGCTCAGGAGCCACAATGATGAGAGCAGCACAGAAATCCTCACTACTTTGTGAATTTGTTTTCCCTGAGTGTCAGAGGACTGTGAAGCAGCACCAGGTACAGGCTGCAGACTGATTTCCTTTGGAGCACTGTGCCTGTGTATCAGAGGAATCCTACTTTGAACCCGGATATTAGGGCTGTGAATGTGGCTGCTTGCTACTAATTCCCCACCTCCCTGCAGCACTGTGCCTTGTCACAGTGGGACGTGGCATTAATCACTGCTGTACTTCACCTGGAGCCTCATTTAATAGGGTTTTGTTGAAGAAGTCAGAAAGCAAAACCCAGGAAGCTTTCCAATTACAAAATGCCTCAGTGATGTGCATCCCAGCTTAGCCAGGCACTCTTTTCTTCTTTTCTTTCCTCTTTTTTCTTTTTCTTTTTCTTTTTTTTTTTTTTAAGCAAGGCATTTGGATTTTTCACAGCACTTAATTGCCTTCATCAAGAGAGATGTTAATTGTCGGTAATCATTGCTTGTCCACATGAATGAGCAAGGAGAGCCACACTATGCTGCTGAGGAGCCCGTGGGCTTGGCAGAAAAGCTCTGGGAATCACTTACTGAGGGAAGAAAAGCTCCTGTTGCTGCACTGTTTGGTTTGCTTCCATTCCCTCGTTTGTCTGAAATGTTCACTGAGCACAGCCATGCTTGTCTTGGAGGCTGGAACTGGATAATTTTTCTCTCTTAATTCTCTTTCTTGCAATTCTCTGCTCTGGCCTCAGGAATTGCACCACCAAGAAAGCAAAGTGGTGTTCACAGGTGCCATCAAATTCAGATTTTGTGTGGTTAGGGTTTGTTCTTTTTGGGTGATTCTACCCTGCTCAGGTGAGGCCCCAACCTGCAGAGCTGCCCCAGCCCTGGATCCCAGCACAGGGAGGCCGTGGAGCTGCTGCAGAGAGCCCAGAGGAGCCCCAGGATGAGCAGAGGGCTGGAGCAGCTCTGCTGGGAGGAAAGGCTGGCACAGCTGGGATTGTTCAGCCTGCACAGGAGAAGCTTTGGGCTGAGCTCAGGGTGGCCTTGCAGGGCCTGAAGGAGCTGCAGGAAACCTGGAGAGAGACAATTCCCAAGGGCTACAGGGACAGCACCCAGGGAATGGCTTCACACTGAAAAATGACAGGCTTAGATGGGATGTTGGGAAAAAACCCTTGCCTGGGAGGATGGGCAGGCCCTGGAATAGAATTCCCAGAGCAGCTGTGGCTGCCCCTGGATCCATGGCAGTGCCCAAGGCCAGGTTGGATTTTTTTCCTTGGAGCAGCCTGGGACAGTGGAAGGTGTCCCTGACATGGCAGGGATGGGATGAGATGATCTTCAAGGTTCCTTCCAACCCAAACACTCCATGATTCTATGACACAGTCACAGGTGGCACCAATTTCATTGATCACAACAGACCAGAGCTTTTCTTTGCAGTGTTATTTAAAAGAAATCACAGTTATTGTATCAAACTCACTTCTTTGCTCTGAACAGAAATTTCTTCCACAGGAAAGGTTTAATGATGGAAAACCAGACCTGAAACTTCTCAGATGCAGAAATACTTTGGGAATTACAGGGCATTTGGGGTCACAGTCGCTGCTGCAGCCCAGGTCTGCTGGGGCTGGCATTGCCAGGAAGCCAATTAGGAAGGATTTTTGTCTGGTTGCAGCAGCCTGGGGACAGCTTTAACCTGAGCTCAGCTGGCTCTGCCTCCCCAGGGAGAGCATTCCTGCTCAGGATAGTGCCAGCACACGTGTGCTGCCCATCCTCCTTCTCACCTGGCTGCTCACAGCTGGCTGCAGGGGCTTGAAGAGGCTCAGGGAGGGAGAGGGAATGGTTTGCTAGGGCAAGGAATTTTCGGGCTCTTTTTTCCACAGAGAATCAGACTGATCTCTGATGTGTCCAGGTTTTGCCAAATCCTCCAAAATTGTTGGGATAAACCCCTCCAAAATCATCTTCTTAGTGTTAATGAGTTAGGCCTGATGTTATTCTTGGTCAGGCATTGTGTCAGGCCTCCACACAGATGTACACAAAACTTTTTAATACATCCATTTAGAGCAAACAAGGAAATTAATGTTCCTCCTTCTAAATAACTGTGTTGGTTTGTCAGGGCCTGGTTTTTGGGAGTAGGGGCCCCACAGAGGATGCTGCTGTGAGAAGCTGCTGGAAGCTTCTGCCAGGTCCAGCAGAGACAATCCCTGCTGGCTCAGAAGCTGGACGTGCTGCTGGCCAAGGCTGGGCCACTGACAGTGGTGGGTAACTCCTCTGTTTTAACATATTTAACAAAAAATTCCTAACCAAGGTGGGCAAGCACAGTTTTTCCTTGCCAAAGAAGAGGAAGAGATGAGAACATGAGGGAAACAACGTGGACACACCAGGGTCATGGAGAAAGAGGGGCAGGAGGTGCTCCAGGTGCCAGAGCTGGGATTCCTCTGCTGGCCGTGGTGATCACCATGTGAATGAAGCAGCTGTGCCCCTGCAGAGCACGGGGATCCATGGGGGACAGAGATCCACCCACAGCCCACAGGGATCCACATGGGACACACAGATCCACCCACAGCCCACGGGGATCCATGAGGGACAGAGATCCACCCAAAGCCCACGGGGATCCATGAGGGACAGAGATCCACCCACAGCCCACGGGGATCCATGGGGGACAGAGATCCACCCACAGCCCACAGGGATCCATGGGGGACAGAGATCCACCCACAGCCCATGGGGATCCTTGGTTCTTCTGGATGAGGAGCTCCTACTGCCAGGGAACTCCCTGGCACTGAGGTGGAAAATCCATCAATGGCTTGGAGAGAGGAGAAAGGAAATCTGGAGACTCTGCTCTTGTGCATCACAATTTTATTGGAAAAACCCCCCAACCTGCTAATTTTAAACTTATTATATTTTGTCTTCATTTATGGAATTCTAAATTATTCTTCTTCTTTTCCTTATTCCCACTCTTCTGCTTCTTCTTTTCTTCTACCAATTTGCACACTCTACTTACTGTTACACTGCTTCTTTTCCTATGGATTTTTAAATTATTTCTCCTATTACTATTCTTCTATAGGTATAATGGTTTGGTTTGTTTGCATTTTTATATATGACTAGGAGAACTCAGAAAGCAAAACAGGCTTACCTTAAAATTACAAAGATAGTTGATTCACACAAATTAACAAGAAAATAAGAAAACACATAAAGCAACAAATGAAAT
>VZUI01016942.1:0-16376 GCA_013401135.1 Cettia cetti
GCTCCGCCCGGCCCGGCCGCCCCGCCCGGCACCGCCCCGCCCGCCGGACCGGCTCCGGACCGGGACCCGGCCGGGAGCGAGCGGAGCCGCGGGCAGGGGCAGCCCCGCCGGGAGCGCCTCCCGGGGCTGGGGAGCTGAACGAGCTCAGCCGCGCTCTGTGACAGCCGAGCCCCGCAGTGCTCTCAGCAGAGATGAGTAAGACTGCAGCGGAAAGTTTATGCTGGCTGATCTTTCCCTCGTGCTCCACAGGGGTTTTTTCCTTTCCACTTTCCCCGTGCCCTGCTGCCGCCTCCTCCCTCGGTTCCAAAGCGCCTCCAGCCCACTGCGGTAGCGGGTTAGGGGCGTGCTTGTGTAACGCGGGTACGAGGCTCCTCACGGCTCCTGCCAGAGCGCACGGGGTTTCGGAAATACCGCAACAGCTCCCCGCTTCCCCGTGAAGCAGAAAAAATGCATCTCTAATTAAACTTTCACCCAAATAACTTTCAGGGGGTTTGGTTGTGGTACAGGCTGAGAATCTGTACCCTCCAGACTCCTGAGCAGGACTTGCCAGAAACACAGAAATTCTCTTTCTGTGGGTCCAACCCAGAGCTGGTGCCAAAGTCAGGATTTGGGGATGGAAGTTGGTAAGATCTGTGAGCAGATTGTGACACCGCAGGCTGATAATGAACAAGCAATGTTTTGTTCACACATAACATCCTTTAATGACTCTTACTCTAGAGAAACCTCCCAGTAAAACACACACGCTGCACCACACACCGGGGCATTCCTGGGGTGGTTTGAGGGGTGCACAAAACTGCAGCCAGGGCAGGTAAAAGTTGGTTCAAGAGAAAGCAAAGAAGAATGAGGACAGACTATGGCCAGAAGCCATGGCACAAGTCTCCTAAAGAAACTGCTGATTTGGAACCTCTCACTGCATGAGACTCCAGCTTCAGGCATCTCTGAAGCATCTGTTCTTTTGAGAGGAAGGCTGGTGAGCAGTATTTGCTAGGGTATCAAAAGTTATACTTCCAGTGCAGGAAGTTATTGCTCAAAAATAAAATGAGTTTTAAAATTCAGGCCCTGGGTTGAGCTTTTTGGGGTTCTGTATAATTTTCCTGCCCTACTGCCTCTCCCTCCTTTTTATTAAAGCAATTTGAAGAAAATGTACAAAGCACGTGCCCAAAAAGTAGTGATGCAATAAAACAAAAGTTTTGCTAAGATTTCAGTCTGTTATTTGAGACTTGAATGTCTCCTTTGCAGAGAAGGCTGAGAGCTTGCTGTGGGCACAGCTCAACATGTCCTCAGAGTGGCCCCTCATCTGTGCTTGTATATCTCATCATGACATCAGACATCTTCCAGAGCTCTTTTAAATGGGGTTTATCTTCAGAAGATTTTAGTTTCCCGGAAGAAAATCTGTTTTAAATCATCTTACACACAATATTCAAAAGTCAAAATTCATTTTGCATGCCTTAACTCGGACACGAAGGCAGGTGCTGCTGGAGATGGAGCTGGTGAAGAAAAGACTGATCCGGTCGGTCTGCAGAAAGCTGCTGAGGCAGCCTGGTATGGGAAAGCAGCCCTGGGTTCAAACAACCCTTCCAGAGAGAGGAGAGCAGTCAGTGATTACTGCAGTGATGCTGAGAAAAATGTCATTGCCAAAGGAAGCCAAATGCAAAGTAAAGGCACAGCAAGAGGGTCCCTCCTGCCCAGGCCTGATCGTCTCCGGGCGCCACAAGTGAGGCATCCGGGCTGGCCTCTAGCCTGCAGGACTGCTCACATTAGCCTCCTTCACCTTAGCAGATTTATTGGATTTTGAGCAATAAAAACCACATTTAGCAAGCATATCAGGGGCTCAGCAGTGCTCTTTCACCTCTCTCTATCATATGCAGACAGGAATGAAACTTAATGGATATAAATGGGGAAAAAAAACCACCCTCACATAAAAATGAGACATGATTCAACTCAAAGATGTGTGTTGAGGAGGAAGGAAGAAGTAAATGGCTGTTTGGGTAAAGGGCTAACAGGCTAACTTTTACCATACTCTGCCCAAATATTTGTCCTGAAAAAAAATGATGACTTCAGGTTATTGTCACCAGGAGCTAAAGCAGAGGTAGCCTGGAGATTCAAAGTCATTCTTCATTTTGAAATATACTTGTGTTAACTATCTCACATGGGAACTACTTCAAGACAAAAGAATGAACTCATGACAATTTTAGTGGGACTAAATATCTGTGGATTTTTGTAAGCTCCTATGAGAACTTCGTGTAAAGGTTTCATGCTTAATTTTATGCTTCACAGTGGCTGACCTTCCATGCAAGCCCCAAAACCAGCTTTAAAGTAATAGAGAAATCTCTTCCTTATAACAAAGAAAAAGCAACTTGGGTTAAAAAGTTGTAAGATCAATAATTTGCTGGCATTGTTTTCTAAATGAACTTCAAGAAATTTTGAGAAATCTCTTCCTAAAAAATACAGTTTGCTGATTAACCTCCTGCTCTCACAAAGTGGGACCTAATTAGAGGATGAACCTAACAAGGGCTGGAGCTGTAAAATCTCCATAAATGTGTGGTTTGCCACTATAAAATATCCCAGAGACAAGGCAGATGAGTAGAGTGGGATTCCACAAAATGCCTGCTGAAATCCTCCTGAGCACCACTCTGCTGCTTGGTTCTCCAGCAATGTCATTCCCTGCCATCCCTCCTGTTCCCTGATGTGGCTGTTAATCCTCCATAGGTGTAATCTTCTTTGGGAACTAGCTGCTTAGCAAAATGCAGTTCACCCTAGGTGCTGACTGCTAATGCTAGCATCCACCCTGCAAGGAGGTTCTCAAATGTTTCAGTGCCTTTAGGGTGCAATTAAATAACTGAGTGATTACCAAAATATGCTGGAGAATATTAAAGCTGGGAGCAGATGCCTCTGTTACACAGTGAAACAGAGCAGGTGGCACTTGCCCATGTTGGAGCAGCCCCTCAGTGCACTGAACCTCCTTCCTGAAATATTTAAAACGAGTAAGAAATCAATATGATCAGCCAGGAAAATTGACTAATCTATCCAGAAAGTTTGAGAGAAAAGAAAATCCCTGCTTGTGACAGAAAAGCCTGCCTGTCCCACTGTCCAAGTGCAGTGAGTGGCTGTGGGCAGCAGAACTGCTGCTGGAGGCAGCATTTCAGAGGCTCCTGATCACTATTCAAGTCCTGCAGTAACTTGCTCTTAGAAACTCCCAATGCAGTTCCCCAGCCACACATTTTACTGCCTCTTATTTTCTAAGCCTTATGTTCCTAAAACACAAATCCCCACAACCCTTTCTTCTCTTTTTTTGTCACGTTACATGAACTGTATAATCACCATCCTGAGAAATAAAAAATTAAAGTGTATATTGGTAATTATACATACTTCATGGCAAGATGTTTTTCTATAGCTGTAGAAAAAATACTTGCTCTCTTTTCTGTTTATGCAAGTACATAAAATTTATTCTTACTGCTGCTCCACATACCAAGGGCCTAATTCTGTGCTCACACATGTTGGCAGCTATTGACACAAGTGAACTAAATTTCTAATTCACACCAGTTCATAATCAGATTACAGACTTCCCTGTTTATGGATGAAGAAGTTGTAATACCACAAGGGAGGCTGATTTGGGATCACTGTGAGTCTGCCAGCTCCCTCAGAATTATTACCCACCAGGAGCCATGCTGTGTGTCAGTGCTGAGCTTGTGTGAAACAGAACAGGACAGAGCCTGACTCCATTCAGCTTCCCAAAAATCCTCTACCCCAAGCAGCTCTCAAGGGAAAGGCCAGCAGCTATTGTGCACTGCTGCTCATGGCCAGCAAGTGACACACAGCTCAAGGTATCCCAGGAAAAGCTGTTCCAGGAGGATGGCACTGTGGCCATGCACACACACACGTGTCCATATGTGCACAATCCCACGTGCCCTGCAGCCTTCAACCTAGCTGCAGCTGTTGAAGGGAATGTGAAGGGAAATTCCCTCAAGTGAAGCAGAACTTCAGGCAGACTCAAAAAAGCAGTGGGAAGGCAGGTTCCAGCCTGGCTGCAGTGCCAGGAGCTGTTGCTGCTGTGTTAACCCACAGTGTTTGGTTACTGCAGTGACCAAGTGGACACCTCTCCCTCTGGGAAAGCACTGTGTTATCCCTGCCAGGTGTTGTCATATTAACTGTATGTGTGCACTCCTTTTAGCTCTCCAAAATTCCCTCACAGCTTACTGTCCTGAGGTCTTGCAGGATGATTTCTAACCAGCTCAGCGTGGTTCAGTAATTGAAATTTTGAACAAAACCACTCCATTGCTGAAAGACATGTTCAAAACTTATAAAATCCAGTCCAATAGATGGAACTGATGAAGAAGCAAATATAGATGTTCCTAATTTATACTAGCTAGTATCCACTGAAGTATAAGGGTACATTAGTTATGAATACATTCTATTCTTATTCACTACATGTATTTCAATAGAAAATAGTTAGATTAAGTATTTGCAACTCTTTTTAGAAACAAAAGATGTACTAAAAAGTTCTGGTGCACAAAGGAACCATTGGTGCACAGTGATTCCTTTACTTAATTTTCTGTGAAGGTGAATGGTATTGAATTACAGCCAGAAGATGAAAAAAAAATCTTCCCTGCTACAATAATAATGAATTATTTCTACTAGATTTTGCCTGCAAACAGAAGATATCATGAAAATAGACCCAGTAATGTCTACATATCATTGATTCAGTGCAAGGGAGTATGTTGTGAGAAGAGATGGAAAAAACAGCCTGCACACAACTGCCTTGTTACCAGGGAAAAGAAGCAAGTGGTTTTTGAGATATATAAACTGCAAGCAGAGGCAAGAGAAAATGTTCTGTGCCTGAATGTACTGAATGTGTCACCCACAAAACCTGCACAGACAGGAGGTGGCTTTATCAGCAGCACTTTGCAGGGCACCTCTTAGCAGGTCTCCGTGGGCTGCTGAGTTAATTCTGAGGTACCACATTCAGTTCCACAAAAGCATCTTCTTTAGGATCCCTTTCAGTCTATCCTGGGACTGCCTGTTACCAGACTCAAACAGAGAAGGAAAGAGCAACCTTGAGTCCTTTTCATTGCCAAGTGAGGCTTCAGAGGAATAGCCATTACTATCCAAGAAACCAAAACAAAATTAAGCAAAAAACCCAACATAAAATGCCACCAAGCTATAATCATTTTATCCAGCACACTGTGTATTGACAGATACACATACTTCACAGGTGAGGAACTTCAGAAAAAAAAACCCAAATCTTTTTCCTTTGTTCTCATGTGAATTTCATAGTAGACCCCTGGAGCACTCTGCACCACCTCACTTTGTTCATTTAGCCTTCTATTTGCACAAGCTATTGCAGTATAAAAAGAAGAAGGTGAACCTGACCTATCTGAGAAGTAGATTTAATTTCATGCATAACTATTACTCACACTGCTAACAGGATTCAATATTTCTACCATGCCAGAGCTACAGGATGAGTAATGCTTTTGTGTGTGTGAGGATTTGCAGGAGCACAGCCACCCATCTCCCTACCTATGGGCATTGCATCACATGCAGGAACTGCCACAAAGTACAAGAGACATGCCAAAAGTAGTGTCATATAATGTCAGATTTCTGTACAGGTTTGTGCTTTTTTACACCTTAAAATCTTGCTTGTCACAGGAAACACTGAACAACATGCAGAGAACACTTGCTCTGCAGGAGCATCCCAGCCCTGCCCAGTGATGTTTTCCAGGGATCTTCTTGCCCACTGAAGACAGGCCTCAGCAGTGGATTTCTGGGTTTAGAACAGAGCCAAAAGCCAGCCCAGAGGGGAGTTACAGAAGATTCAAGATTAGCACACAAGCTTGAATGAAATGTCAAGCAAGAGTGAGAGCATTTTGTCTAAACAGGATCATTTTCCTTATTTTCAATATATATAATAAATCATCCAGAGCCACTTTTTAAAGATTAGACACCAGGTAGTAGCTAAGCTTCTGAAACAGCACAAGAAATCCTACTCTAATAGTCAGCCCAGCATTCTAAGTATTTGCACACTAATAGGTAGCCCAAAAGTTTGTCAAGGCTTTGCCAAATTTACTATGGCAGAACTTTACGTGATTGAATTCTTTTTTCCCTCAACACAAAGAAGTTACCCCACGGCTCCTTCTGCTTCTGGGATATTTGCACTATGTATCTCATGGAAGCAGATTTCATGGTGGGCCATTGTTTTGGGATGGGAAATTTTGCCCTGAACTGTTTGTATGTAGAGGTCTCATCCTGAAATAGCTGTCAGTAAAGGCAGAATGAAAAATAATAATAAAAAAAATTTTATATTATTTAGAGGACTTGAAGTTTAAATTAATAGTTTGTAGCTACAGAGACTGAAGTGGAGGATTTTATGTTAGGTCTGAAAGGCTGCAGGAAAGATGCTTTCCAGATTAAAAAAAAAATAAAAGTTCAATTACAACAGAAGAAAAAAAAATTTGCTACATAGATCATTTTTCTTCAACTATCTGGGTTAATAAATGCTTAAGTAAAATTTCAGAGGCTTTCAGATCACTAAGAGAAAAAAAAAAGAGAAGAATCAAACTTAAACCATAATTATTTCCATTATGCTTCAATGGTACTGAATAACAGACAAAAACTTTCCCTTTCTTTACTCTGCGTAAATCTCATAGCACACAGCATGATAATTTTTTTCACAAATGCAAGATAATCTGCTATCAAATAAGTACTTTCCCTGGAACACTGCAGAGCATTTTGCTCAAGGAACAAGGAGCAATTGCCATCAGAAATGAAAGGATGATTTCTCAACCTCTGAAGACAACCCTCAGTCTCTTTTCTCCACAAGACTTGTATTCCTGTCTCCTCACTTAAAAAAAAATTTTTACAAGACTCAGGGCACTGAAGAAGGCCCTAACTCATTGCCACATGTATAAAACCACAGATGAGTGATTAATATTCTTTTCTCACAGATTTTATCAGTTTGGCTTAGCCTGAGTACACGTGTCATGACCACCTCTGAGGCAGGGTAACAGATCAGCCTTTTCCCTTATCTGAAAGCACTTTAAGGCATCAGGCCTGCGCCATCAGGAAAGCAATGGCAGGCCCAAGCAAAGGTCCATCACAACATATTCCTTTGTTGAGGTAAAACCCATCATTTTAATCAAGCAGGGTGAAAGATGGGATAATCAACAGCCATGTCAGAAGGACTGCAGCTCAGATTTCCAAGGTGGCTCAGGAGGTCACTGCTTTGTTTCCCCACCTCTGGGGCAGGATAGAGCATCCTGAGAACAACAGAAGCTCAGGCAATCTGCCAGAGTTCTGGCAGTGCTGATCACTGAAATGAACCCACCTGGTGACATAAGGGTTCTGCATCATTGCAAATTTTTGCTCCAGGAAATGAAAATGCAAGGTGGTACAAGGAAAATGCTGGTGAGGAAGATAACTTAAGCAACTTAAATGAAAATGGGAGAAGACAAACCACAGGAATTTGAAAGAACAACTTGTCCAAAGCACCAGTAACGAAGGAGAAACTGAGCCTCACATTTTAGGTATAATTTCTACCAGCAGGTTATGAAGACAACAGTGGGGTTGCAGTCCAGGACCAGACTTGACCATGCCCTTGACTGCTATTGCTCACATCCATGAATGCTGCTGTTAACATGTTCATGGAAGAAAATTCCTTTCCTCCATGCTTAAAATTCTCCAGTCTCTTCACATTTGTGATACTTGCTTTCAATAAGAAAGCATCTGAAATCCCCCTTATCTCTGTTTTTCTGTTCAGTCAGAAGAGTGTCAATCACAGGCCCACGCTGCTCAGCCACCAAGATTGCTGATGCACTTCAGCTGACAAGCTGTGAAAGTTTTGGCTGCCCAAAAATCATTTGGAACATGTTTACTTCCTTTTGTTAGAATGATGTTTGCCTCCTACTGGCAAGTACCAATGTATCTTCAGACACATACATCAGGGGTTTTTGGTGACATCCAACCAGTCAGAAAATACTACCTTGTTAACAAGACACAACGCTACTGCCAGGTGCTCATTCCAATATCATGTAAACATGCATAGAAATAATTTCCTTGTGCCTTAACATCCTATTTATAGTCTGCTTGTAAAAAAGCAGAACATTATGTGGGGAAAAAGAGTGTGGATCCCACTCCTGTACTTTGCAACAGACCAAGAACTGTTCCAGCATAAATTCCAGGCAATGTCACAAGGCTTAAACTAACCAAGGAAGATGGGAGATCAGAAGGCTTTCTTCTTTCTTTTGGGCTGCAAGCCTTTTAGTAAATCCCAGAGAGCTGTTGAAGACCTATGGGACTCACAATTCTGATAAGAATTTGTCAGGAACAACTAAGTCTCATATGCAGTTACATATTCTCTAGCAATTGTGCAATCTTCTAACAACTAAATTCAGAAATCGTATTATCTTGCTCTCAGGAAAATACCACAATTTATGCTTACTGGGATGCTGGAGGGATGCAGGCTGACAGCTATAGTACCTGTAAGCAAACACTGCTCATTGCATTTACTCACAACTTCTGAGACAAATGTAACAGAGCAATCCAGCATACACAATAAAAGGACACCAGCTCCAAACACCTAATCCAGCCATTATTTTGATTGCAGTATGTTTTCCAAATTGATTCAAAAATATGTTTTTATTAAAGTGCGTGATTTGTCAAAAAGTGCTTCCAGGAGGTGTAAGAAAAAACAGCAAAGAGATTGGAGCTTGCTTAACCAAGTTTATAAACCTGCTGTTTCAGCCTCAAAGATGAATTACACTGCAGAAGCACGTTCACTAAACATCTGTGCTCTCCTTCTTGCCCTCCTACCTATGTTCAAAGAATAGAATAGAAAAACATAAATCAAAGTCTCAGAACATATTTCTCCCCCAATTCTGAACTGCCATATCTCTATACCAGAATCATAATCCCCTGCAATACAAATAAAAAGCACAGCCCAGCAATCACCACTTCAAAATAATTACAGGCCACACAGTAATTTACACTTATCTAAAGCCTTTCACCCCAAGAATCCCAAAGCAATTTATATACAATATAGATGTGGCTGATATGAAAACAATAATGCCAAGGAGCTACTTGGGAATTGACACAGCCTAAATCATGCAGATCTTTGCAGTCCAAAACTTAGCAGTTATCCTGATAGCAGTTTGAAGCAAACCTATTAAAACCTTCCATCTCAAATTAAGGACTACTCTAGGCACTGACGTGCCTAGGCTCTAGGCATGTTCTGAACTTTCCTTTAATTTTAGTCAATGGTATTGAGAAGTTGAGAAATTAAAAGGCTTGAAACCACACTGCCCAGCAGACATATACAGCTTCAGAAGGTGCTCATCAGGGCTTGTACTGTACAACCAGTACATCCTTCTGTAAAGAAAAAAGGTCTAAATTTCTGTATTTGCTTCTTTTTCTTTTATTGAATTTAATTCTCATCTATCCAGGCTGTGGCTAAGTACTGGCCTACAGGCAGAGCTTTGCTCCTTCTGTGGTAGCTCTGAAATGTCCTCATTTACCTCCCAGCTGCTCAGTAAATTAAAGCAGACAGCCTATAGGTGCTTGCTGGAGTCCCAGCACTCTCAATAGCACCAGGCCACAGAGGTACAAATGGGTCTTTAAGCAGAGCTGTGAAGTAGCTGCTGGTTCCCTAATCCTCCAAGTGTTCTCCTGGGGCCCTGGGTGAGAGGCAGCTTGGGAAACTGAAGGGATATGTGTTTCTAACAATTAACTGGTAATCCATTTACATTTTTAAAGTTGTTTTCATACAGAAAGAGGCTACTGGCTCTTTCTATATTATTAAACACAGACTTTCCTCGGTCTTCAAAGTGCAGGCACACAAATGTTGAAAGCATTCACTGTACATTTTGTAGGATTCCCAAAAGGCAAATTTGGGGAATATAAAAATCTCTTTTGCAAGGTGAGTTATAGACACCAGCAACAGCTGTTCCCCTGACAATCTTCAGATCCAGAGGAATCACTGCACAACCCAGTATTTTAAGGGATACCTAGATATTATTTCCACATTTTTAAATTAGGAAATTGAATCAAAACACCTTTGTGCTGTAGGATGCTTTGGTCTAAAGGGCAGGAAACTCTTTTCCCCTGCTCTGCCCTTTGTAACATATTTCTCTACTTGAACATGTACATAGGCCTGTCAGGGAAATACAGGGTTTTTTATGTTTTGAGAACAGCACACACAAAACAACTGCAGAATCTCATCTGCATGGCTGATGCATCTGCACTCAGTCCAATCACTGAAAGCATCTGCCTCTCTGCACCACCAGGAGTGCTACTGCCCTTGGGAAGGAGGAAAAAGCCAAGTGTGTTTTGGGGAGAAGAATGTTTCTTTTGTTTTAAAATAAGCTGACATCAGGGGGAAATCTTACTATTTTTGCTGCCTGTGTGGTATCATGCTTCTGTTTCACCCCTGACTGGCAGCTGCAGCATCTCTCAACAGGGAGACAGGACTTTGATACAAAAATGCAGAGGGAGATGCCACTGGATGGGCAGTTTCTTGCATTTCTTTGTGATCCCTGGGCTGACAGCTGATCCACCAACACTCAAAACAAGTGAATAATTCAACCAGTTTTCACAATGTTAAGCTGGAGATGGTTGATTGCATTGCCTCACACTGGATTTCTTTTCCTAATTACTTTTTGGGGGGCAAAGGTGTCACAAAATGAACATCTTTCTTTAATTAAAATGTCCTTAGAAATTGCAGATTTTCAGTGTTCTCTATTGAAAGACAGATGCCATAGAAGAAAATGTGATGAAATAACAGACCTCATAATGAGACTATATTTGGCTAAACTCTGAAACTAAAACAGCAAAGATATGGGATTTATTTCTTTTTCAATCTTCATACCGCTTCAATTTGTGGTTCACATCTTCAAGAGGTGAAATACAATTTCAGTTAGTAAAAAAGCTGCCCAAAGAAGCTATGTCAATTTATACCACTTGGGAATCTCACTCTGTGCTAATCTGTTTCATTCATCCCCATTTCTTGACATATAACTGCCAAGGGATTGGCCTGGATGTGGAAATGTATTACCCAAGTGTCACCAGTAATGCTGTCTCTTTTTCTCCCATTCTCTCCAGAGCATCTAAGCCAGAACTGACATCAAAACTGGATTTGTAAAAGTGAGTGGAGGCAAAGGCAAGGGAAAAAAAGGGATGAAGGAGTAGCAAATTCTGGGTAAAACAGGCTCTGTCATTGCCTTTACTGCAGACAGGAGTTAATTCCATAGTTCAGTTTTATCTGCTGTGTTCATATATTTATGAAAAGGCTTTATAATTCAGAGCTTGTAACTTTAAGGGAGTGTATTAGATGACCTCACTGGTCCCACAAATCTTCATCTGCAGTTTCACTGCTCTCATGGAGCACAACTATTGTGAGAAGCTGGTCTGGAAATAGCAAGGATTTTGATTATCCACACAATGGGTCTTGCCCTGACTTTGGAGTCCAACAAAGAATCATTGCAGAGACCTGATGTCAGGGAGTACATATTTGCTGCTTCCTATGTTTCTAATCACAGTACACTGGGCTGGAAAGACATCCTGGGGTATTCAGTGCAGTCCCTTGCCATTGCAGGTGACCAAATAATGAAACCTATTTTATAACTTGATGGATTGCTTTGTTCTGTCAGAAGACATTTCAGGTCGTGTAGTTTTATTTCTAGTTACAGAAACTTTCAGTCAGTGCCAGGCACACTCCTGATGGAAATGTATTTTGCAGTCTCAGGATATTGAGGAGGCAGGGAGGGAGGGAAGGAGGGAGTGAAGGGATGGAAGGAAGGAATTCAGGATCAAAAAATAGCCAATGTCCATAATAACCATAATGAACAAAGAATTAGGACTTTGGAATATACTTATTTACTGTGTATGAAAAATAGGCCATTTCAAATAAAATTCATATTGTGTTCCCATTAAAGTACAAACTTGGCTGTAAAAGTGGCTGTGCTGATGGAACAAAGTTCTGTATCTCATTTGATTTAGTTCCAAAAGATGTTCTAAGTGAAAAAAGCACTATGACACTACACAACAAAGTTCATGCTAAATGGATTTAAATTATAGGACTGATAGATCTTACAGCATAAATTTTAATTTAAGTGTCTGTCTTAGCTCTGTGCTGCTGTACATTGCATTTAGAAGCAGATATAAGTGATCATTAATAAAATTCACAGCAACATTAAAAACTAGTGAGGTAGTCAATAATATCGGGAACTGCTGGATTATGTAAATCAACTGCCAGAGTAACGAACATTTTAAAACTGCAAAATGTCAACTAGTAAAGTTTCTTAAAAGGTGGGAAACAGAATAGTTGGACATACTGGCAATGAAAGGGACTTGTCATGGAAAATCCCCAATGAAATGTGAAAAGGGGCAGAGCAAATGTTTGACTGCATGAAAAGCAAAACCCAGAATGCTCAGGAGAGATTTTTTTCCACATCTTTTAACAGAGCTGTTGAAAATGCTGGAGAAGGTGAAGGGAAGAAGAAGAGGCTGAAGGCAGAACAGGACAGGAGTGGTGTGACAAGACATAGAGGGGTTATTAACATCAAATAACTCAGAGCTCACCTGGGATCACACATGTTTATAATCAGGCTGTAACTGTGAGAGTTTTCACTCCCATCATGGCTACTGTTGGAAAGAGGTTTCCCCTCTAGCCTGTGGAAACTCCGATATCTTACAGCTTCTGCACTAGTAGATAGCTTGATAGTTTATTGTAAAGCACTTCCCCAAAGTAATACTCTTTAATTCCCTGTTAACTTTGTATCTAGCTTTACACAATTAATTAGGGAAGTGTTCAAAGACCTAGATTTTAAACCACTTAATTAATTAGAAATGAAGGTTTAATGGTTATTCCTCTCAGACTATTTAATTTAATGTGAGAATTTGCAGAAAAAAGAAGGAAGAGAAATCAATTTACTTATAACAAATTGCAACAGAAAATGGGAAAGAGATGAACATATGTATCTGTTTACTGTTGGACTGGATGAGAGCATCCCTATCAGAGCTCAGGGGGCTGCAAATTTTTGGCAGTGGGGACACAACTCCTCAGTTCCAGGAAACTGCCCATTCAAACAAGCTGGAAAAACCCAGGACATCGCTGTTTCCATCCCACCTCCTAAAAACAACACCCAGAAACACAGCACAGAGGAGCCTTGCCTCAAATCTAAGAAAAGGCTGGAAAAGAGAGACAGGACCCCCCGAGGGCCCCTCCCAAGAGCTGTGCCAGCAGCTGGCATTCAGCCCAGCATCATGCTGGGCAGGGAGGATCCTGCCACGGTATCACAGGAGGAAAACGACCCTTTTCAGAAACACACGTGGCCCCATAATGTCCCTGACTAGAAAAACCAGTGAGTCATCATCCTGACACCCAGCTGAGCAATGTGATTTCATGCAGGATACACTTACTTGAGCTAAATCTTTCTATTAGAGGAAACAAAGCCACGCAGCAGCAGCAGCCCATCAGTTCTACTTTTTAAGAGCTGTCACACTGACATCTCTGTAAATTCAAAATTCCTTTTTATGCCATTGGAAGGTCTGAGAGCCAAATGATGGGAACATGCCCTTCTAAGTTACTGAAATATTTTCAGCTATTACTTTCCCTGAGGTATCTGCCACAAACAAGAAGATCCAAGACTGAATACAGGATAACTGAGTAAAGAACACTGAAATACTTATAATAATGTGAGTAAGACCCAAGAAAATATCTGAGCTGCTGTTGCACTAAACTTTGTAAACACAATAAAGGAAACTGCCCCTCTACTGAGACATTTCAAATCTAATCTCTGCTTTTAAAACAAAATGATTCTGGGACATAGAAAACATCAGGCTTTGGGCTGGGGAGAGACTTTACTTTGTTGTTTTATTTTAAGAACTTGGAATTTGATAGGATCTAAGTATAAGCATTCAAAAAACCACTAAATTTGAAAAGAGGCCTTGTTCATGAGTGCTGGCAAGACTGATTGGTATTAAGATGAAATGAGACTCCAAAGCATATAACACTTCAAAATAAATATCAGCATGTAGCACTGCTGTGATTTTGCCAACCATCTGCATGATTCATTCCCGTGTGATGGTTTAGCCACCTATCTGTTTTTACCAAAGTATTTAGAATAAAGGCTTGCTGATACAAAGCATAACTTGTTTCCCCTCAGGTATTGCTAAGTAATTCTGTCACTAATTCAAATCAATTCAGTTGGTCTAAATTAAATCAGAAAATGGATCTGTTCAGAATTGAGCATCTCTTCCACAATTCATACAGGAAAAATATTTACAGTGAATATTGCTATTCTACATCAGCAACTGCCTTTTAAAATAAAACGAAGAGATCATCTCTGTTGCAAAAGAAGCAAAGGGGGAAATATTAGGAAAGATTTTTGGCTTTCAGACAGTAAATCTTGATACAAAGCCCAAGAAACTCTAAGGAGTAAAGAATAAAGACTGTACTCTCCAAAAAGCAGCAAGACTGGCTGGATAAGTGAATGACCTGAGGTAAGCAGCAAAATGTTTCCTCAGCAAATCTCTGAGTTCACCCCAATAAATTCTACTCTGGCCAGCAGCAGTATACTGCCAAGGAGGGAGGATGCCTCTGCATTTTCTGATCCACTCAGGACAGGATTTAATCCTAAACTTTTTTTTTTAATAATTTAATCTCTAAAATTTATGTAATCACTTATGACTAACTCCTCATTGTAACAGGAGTTTTACTGTATGCAATTATCTCTTTAGTTTGGGGTTTAAATTAATGTCAATCATTCTCCTTCCATTTAAAATCTCATTTTTCACGTGTACAACACTTTCAACCCGCTTTGGAAGAGAAATATCAAAGGAGCCTAATTCCCCCTGGTTTAATTTAACTGAAGAAAATAGAGTTACAGAAAGGACAGTTTTGAGTCATTACAGTGTGTCTGAACTCTCAAAAGCAAGACAGAAAGCAGTGGAAAATCTATGGATGCATAAAAAATTCAGTGTCTTTTACTGTGTTTTAATGAGGCTTTCTCGTTTTAACTGAGGGGAAGGCAAGGAAAGAGGAAAGTATTTCTGCAACTCCATGGTAAACATACCATGGAACAACACTTTTCTTCTCCAGCCCCTGTTCTGCTCCTGGAATTGCTCACAAAATGAAGCATAATTGATGTGACTGTCAAATCCCCTCCCTCCAAGCACCATAATAATTTCCTGCACCTAAAGACTGCAGGACTCTCACCAGAAGAGAAGTCCTCATCATCTTCCAAGAAGCAGCAGCTTTCTTGGCACTGTCATTCTGTTTCAACAAAATCTTCTGATCCATATGCTAAATTATTCCCACACTTGGAGCTCCACTGCTGTGCTGTCACTCTGCTGCTGCCCAGGCAGGGTGAGTTTTATATGGGACTTTTTGTCCAGGCCAGACCTGACCATACAGAAGATGCCAACACTTAGCAAGAAGTTGCTCATTGATGAACCTGAAAATAAACTCTCTCATAATTATGTTCACTTTACTTATGTATTTTACCAAATCCACTACATGTTCAAGTCCAGTTTCCACAGTATGAACTCCCCTGAATAACAAGAAATTTATCACTAGGTGTATTTTGAGGTCCTCCTTTATGTATTTCTGTTCCCATATTGAGCAAACATAAGGATACCTATTAAGAATGTGTGCACACAGAAATATCAAATCCTGTTTCTGAGTTTTAACTTTAGAATTCACTTCCCAGACAAAATCTGAATGCTCTAAAATGAGCCAGGAAAATTATCAAAGTGAATTTTGAACAAATATTTGAGAATGCTTGAGAAGTTTGGAAGTGGGGTTTTGCTGTATTGCTTTGGCTCCATCTTTCCATAGGATTGATCTGAATGCATTATGAAGACTATTAGAGTGCATCCCTCTTTTGCATGGAAAATGCTAATTCTCTGACAAATGACTTGAAGTGGAATGTATTCAATTCCATCCCAAGAGGTAACACTTTGTTTTGAGAAGAGCCAGATGCATGAATGCTGCTGAGCTGTAGGCACACCAGTCCTTAAAGCTGTGTATAGTGTATAATTTAGAAGGCACCTCCCTAAAAGGCACTGCTGGAAGATTGAGCTGAGCCCAGCACCCTCCTGGTCCCTTTCTGGTCCAAAAAGGAGGGGAAGCCCCTGGAAAGCCCCTGTCAGACTAAGGCAGTTGGATTTGGGGGAATCCAGAAAGGCAGCCTGGCAGCTGGCCAGAGGCCAGCAAGGGGATTGGCAGCTGCTGACAAGAAGAACAGCAGCCACTGAATACAAATTTCTGCTGAAGCAACAAGATTTAGTAACAGACAGTTACTGGTGATGCTGCTGTTCCAAAAGGAAGCATTCCTAAAGAAAAATATTCTGGGTTTTTAATTGCAAGTTGTCATTTTCAATGTTTT
>VZUI01016947.1:0-20830 GCA_013401135.1 Cettia cetti
AGCCGCCGCCTCCCGCCGGTGCCGGGCGGGGGAGCCGGGCGGCGCGCAGGCGGGAACGGGGGAGCCGGTGCGGGGGCCGCCGTGAGCCCGGAGCGCCGCGCCTGACGGCCGCCTGCGGGCCCTCCATCCTTCCCTGGAAATGCCCGTCCTGGCCGCGCCGGCAGCCGGGGGCGGCATGTAGCGCGGGGGGAGCGGGCTCCGCGGGGGCGGGAGAAGCCCCTTCCCTCCGCCCGCGCTCGCAGCCGCACACACCCCGCGCTCCGCAGCGAGGCGCACGGCCGGCCCTCCGCCTTCCCCGCCCGCTGGGTGCATGCCCGCCTCGCCCGGCGCAGGGACGGCGCGCCGCTGAAGCAGCCCCGCCGCCGGGCACCCCCGGGCGCCGGGCAGCGCCGCCGCCATGGCCGAGGAGAGCTCCGACGTCCCCAAAGAGTTGATCGGTAAGGGACGGGGCATGGCGGCGGGGATGGGGGCTGCGGGGTCCCGGGGGAAGGTGCCTCGGGGGCAAGTTTGGAGGCCGCCGTGCGCGGGATGCAGCGCTGCCGGGGGTGGGGGGAATCCGCGGGTGGGTCTGTGGAGCCGGGGAAGCGCCGCGGGGGTCGGCGGGGAGCCCGGGGGGCTCCGCGCGGGGCTGGAGGGACTCGGAAGAACCGGCGGGGGGCGGCGAGGCCGCGTTGCTGCGTGCGGGGAATGGGCGGGCGGGGGCTGCGGGGCTGCGGCGGGCAGCGGGGAGGCGGCCGCGGGCAGGGACTGAGCCCTCGGGAGCCGCGGCGGGGCACGATGTGTATCCCCGCTCCGGAGGGGGCTGTCCGGGGTGCCGGCAGGCTGCGAGCGCTGGCGGACTCGCTGTGAAGCTGCCTTGGCCCCCCGCGCCCCCCGCACCGCCGCCCGCCCGGGGCACGTCCTCGGAGCGCCTCAGCCTGGCGGCACGGGCTGCGTCTCCACTCGCTGCTTTTTTTATTCATCCTCCCGGGTTTTGCGTAGTTTAAGACTGGTTTTCCTCTGTGCGTAGGAGGGAGTGAGGGTATTTGTAATCAAAGTTTTATGGCCCCATGCACACGAGCCCCCATCCTGCACGGTGTACGCTTAGGAACTCAGTCACAGGTGATGGCGAGGACCCTGAAAATGCTGTCACCGCTTTTGGGGAGCTTCCAATGCATGGATCGCTGACGCGATATGTGTGTAACCAGTGTCATTTGGGGATAACAGGTTTGATGCTCCAGGCCCTCAGCTACCTCGTTCAGGCCAAATTTCCTTTGGTTTTTCCTATTGAAGAGCTATCTAAAGACTTCACCAGCTTAGAATAATTTAAAGTGTTGTCTTAATGACAGATGGAAACAAATTTGTCAGGCAACAAGGTACATGTTGGGTTGAATACAATCCTTCAGATCTAACCTAGGTAATTTACATTGTTGCATTTCCTTCAGTTTCGTCAGTCAGCAAGTGGTTTTTGCATTTATCAAACACTGGTAAAATCTGGGTAGACATTTGCAGCTGCTGCAGATTTTTTATTTTTTTTTTCTGTAGAGTCAAAATAGCTCTATTTTGCAGTCCTGTAGGTGTCCAAACCATGTGGTTTACAGAGAGACTGTAGTCTATAGCTTACTGTTAAGAAGTGATGAGCTGGGAAGTGTTCTAGGAGTAGCTATGGTCAAAACCATGGAGTTTTTTGTATTTTAAAGTGGCCAGGCATGTTTGAGGTGCTAACACAGTATTTCTTACTCACATGGGTCTACACTTTAGTCTTGTAGGTGAGGTTTGCTGTATATCACAGGGAAGAATAAGGTGGGCATCTTCACACATCCCCTCCTCTGGTGGCTTTGAACAACCTTAAGAATTACCCCCCCAGCCCTGGTGCCCTGAACTCACTCAGCTTGATTTGTCAAGGGCTGTTCTGGGGTGTGGGGATCTCTTGGTTTAATTTCTAGCAGTGTTTAGGTGTCTGCATGTTAAAATTTAACCTTTAAATAAGCTTTTTGTAGTAACCGTGTTTTGAGAGCAGGATGAAAGGATGTGCTTTAACATGGAGTGATTGGAGTGTGGAGATTAAATGGGGGCAGGAGTGTTTGAGCTGCAGTTTTTGTTCTGTTACTCACTTCCTGTGTGACCTTTGTCAGGTCTCATAGGTCATAGTCTTCTAAGATACCCTCTCTTACTGTTGGTTTGCCTGGATCCACTCCTCCCAGGTGTGGATGTCTGAAGTCTCCAGCATTAGAAATGGACGAACACTTTAAAATGTTATGTTTCCATCTCTCAGTCTGAAAATTTACTTAGTGAGCCCACTTGCCACCCATTGTGGAGGAAAGTAGATACTCTCAGTCCCGTGGAGAGTATGAAAAATCTGTATTTTGGCTCTTTGAAGTAGTGTTGCTAGCTCTTCCAGGCAGATAGAGCCTTGTGAGGTGCTGACATCCTGATGATGCTTTGTGCAGTCTGGGGTCCCAGGCCCTTTCTCGCCCTATGGCTTGTTGGAGTAAGAGTCCTGGAGCTGAGGGCTTGCAGTTATTCCCACTTCTGCTGCATGGGACAGCAAAGGGAAGCGGGTATCTCCATGCAGGTGCATCAGGAGAAAGTCCCTTGCTAGATGTAGGCACTTGGAGCTGTTTGTGGGAGAGGAGAAACCGAAAGGCACAGGCTGCAAGTGGAGGTAAAATAGCAGAGATAGCAGCAATACCTTCTGCAAGGAGACAGGACTTTAAAAAGCCTCTGGTCAGCTTGCTTCTGGCTTCCCAAGCAGGGACAGGAAGAACCATAATTGGGCATTACCTACAGGAGAGGAAGCTTTGGGAGAACAGATCTCATCGGGCCGGACTTTCCCCCGGGCTCCGCTTACCTGGCTGCTCCGGGATCTCGCCGCCTGGCTCCTGCCCAAGCGGTTGCTCCGGGAGCCGGCCGCGCTGGCTGCCTGCCACCGGGGCTGCCGCGGCTTGGGACAGGCTTCGCGCTGGGCAAGCCGCTGCTACCGAGGAGCTTTTGTTTCCCGATTGGAAAATTAAAATTCCTGGGGAAAACATGCCGATTCTGCAGAAGGAGCTCTTTCTGCTGAAGAGTCTCTCCGATCAACCGCGTTTCTGACTTGCACACCCTCCTGCCCTGCAGGCAGAACACTGTGGCCTGGGTTAAACATCCAGGCTTAATAAATGGCGTGTTGTTTGTGCTAATGTCTTCTGACTACCGGATGAAAATTGTGCAGAAAAGCGCTATACAGAGCACTATAATTAAAAGCCTTAGAAATAGCCTATTATCTTTCATTTTTGCCTTTAAACTTAAGTGTGCTCGAAGGCAACGTGGATGTGTCTGGAGAGGGTGGAGACTTGCCTTTTACAGATGCCTGTTGTTAGGCTGCAAATAGGTTAATGTGTTAAAAAGATTTTTCTCATTCCCTTTCAGTGGGGGCTGGGGAGTGAAATTTAGGGAAGGTGCCAAATTGGCCATGCTAGATGAACTCCTGTTTATCTCTCAATTACATCAGTGTCAGTAGTTGTATAAGCTTTCTAGACACAGTTCCCTGTGTGATGTTCCCTTCAGGCCAGGGTGCAAATGATCAGGGGAAAAGCTGGGTCGCCTTATACTTGGCAGAGACTGTGTATATATGTGTGTGCATGTGCATATTAAAACATTATGGCAACAATTAATGTAACTTTGGTGTTGGCACCGTGGAGTGGCTACGTTGTTGCTGGGATTTGGACCAAGACCAAAGTTGTGTCCATAGCATCCTCTGCATAGCCGCCAGGTGTTACTATCTGGAAGTCTGTTTGGTTTGCTTTGCTACTTAAATGCAGAGAGTGCACAATGTGCGAACAGTTGCTCTTCCATTTAGCCTCCCTGATATTAACAAAAGGCTGAAATTTGTGCAATGCAAAGGAGGTAATTTTCTTTAGCAAGCTTTTCAGGTACAAATAATAGCAGTGAGGAATTTGTTGTATTTTCCCAGAATGGAGCTAAGCAGTGCTGTGCCTTGTCTGGGGAATGCTTTTGATACGTAAGTAGTGCTGCAAAAAATTATCAAACTGTGTTTAGAATCCTGGCATATGACATCAATAATCCTATCACAAGTAGACACAAATTGTTTTGTAGATGGATACTTAGAAAATTGTAGTTGTGTTGTGTTTAGTACTGGGGCATGTGCCTGAGACTTCTATGAGTGCAAGCAGTTGGACAACACAACTCTGAGTCTTCCTGAAAACTCAATAGTGGCATCTGTTTCCTTCTTGTGTTGACACTGGAGGTATTTAATTAAGATATTTTCTTTTGTTTCAGAAAGTGTCAGGGATGTTATTGGGAGGAAAATCAAAATTTCTGTCAAGAAGAAAGTAAAGCTGGAAACCAAGGGAGATAAAGTGGATAACAAAATATTGGTAAGTACAATAGAACGATTCTGATTACATATGTGATGGAAAAGGCAGTATCTTTTCAGAAGGCATTAATTCTCCTCTGGAAGTGTTCTTTGAACTTTGTATGTGCCATAAGATGTCCATGTAATCTATTTTCTTACTTTTTCTTGCTTTCATTATAGCCTGCATAGGAAGTTGGTGTGAAGCTGTGCGTGTGTACATGCACTTGTTTATCACTGAGTTATTTTTCAGAGTTTTGGGTATTGTGTTGTGGACTGATGATAAAGCAAGCTATTATCAGAACCTGTTTTAAATTATTTTGCTGCCTTTGCTGGTTAGGTTTCCTGTTTACATTCATAAGAGTTTTAAGTGGCCAAGAAATGCAAAATGAAGTGTATAGAATTAATTTTGAGAATCTAAAGCTGCTATGCAATGAAGAGCAACAGTAAAACTGTTGGGCTTTTTGAACTCAAATGACTATTTGTGTTTTTTTGTATTCTCTGTTACGTCATACATCTGCATTTTAAAAGAAATGCTTAATGTGTGGGATTTTAAATTGTTCTTAAAACTGTAGTGGAGGAAAGTGTCAAATTAATCTCACTTAAGTATGCCTTCCTGTTTCCTCAAGAATAGTTTTGCTGGCCTCTCTTGATAGTGGTAATGAGCTGCTACGTTTGCATACTGTCTTGAATACACAAAAAGATGTGGAACTGTATTTCCTTGCTCTTTTGATACCTTTCTATCTTAGAGTAACAAACACCAAAAAGTACAATGCTGCCATAATATTTTACAAGGTGTTTGAGATTTGGTGTCTTGTCTTCGTGCTGTTCCATAATTGAAAGTTTGGTTGACAAAGCTGTTGTTAGAGATATTAGGTACAATCTCCATCCAGATGTGCTGTTTCGCCTTTCAATCCCACAACTTTTTAATCACTTCTGAATTATCTTCTTAAAGTGCATGTTACTATCCCTGGGCATTAAGACTAGATAATGGCTCACTTTTCTGTGAGAGCCACTACTTAAGGAACTTGAAATATTTTCTGCTTAATGTCTGCCCATTTTACATCTAGTTCCTTGATTTACAGTTTCTGTGCTGGAAATAGATTGAATATGTAAATGTTGATTGATTGTCTCTATTTATTTGAAAGCCATGTTTATAGGAAGGCTGACAGGTTTCGCTGAAGTGGTTACACTTGATTGACTTTTTGACTTACATGGAATCATAACTATTATCAATAGTGAAGTATATTGTGGAAATACTGAAATATTGTTCTGTACTGATGAGACCAAGAGAATGTCAAGATTTGTGTCATCAGTGGGTTCTCTGAGGGATGTACTACCTGGCAGTAAAATACCAAAATGTGATGACTTGGGTGTTTTTCTCTCTTTAATCTCCCAAGCTCCCAGGCTGGGACCTTTCACCTTCCATGACTGAAGAGGTACTGAAAGGGAGAGAACCTTTCAGAGGTTCATGAGTTAGTGAGCACTACTTGTGTACATACACAAGATAAGTGTTCCAGGAGAATGATTTCCTGGATGCTGGATGTCTGGCATAACCATTTGTTCTTTGATGCAGAGATGCAGGAAATTTATATTGGTGGGGGAAAAAAAAGTTTTTATTTTTAGAGAAATCCATTATTGATTGCTGGAATTGGATTTAATGTTTTCCTTTGCTGTAGAAGAAAACTGCCTTTTGTGAAGCTCTGCAAATCACTAAAGATGCTTTTTTAACAATGTTTCTCTGACTGTGTAAATCTTTATGTGGGATTGCTTTTTTTTTTTTTTTTTTTTTTTTTTGGTTGTTTTTTGGGGGGTTTTGGGGTGGTTTTGTTGTATTGGGAAGTTGGGGTTTTTTTTTCTTCTTTGCAGAAGTGCTGCATGTTTTCTGCTGTGGCAAAGGCCTGTAGAGACTGTGGTTCACTTTGGAGATGCAAAGCTCTACTAAATGAAGAATGCTCTGAAAAAAAATTGCACCACAAACACCTTAAGTCTCAGATTAATGGAGACTTTTTCACCTCAGTGTGTCAGAACAGTCTCACTTCTTACCTGCACAGTAGAGGACAGATACCCTTCTTTCATCAAAAGAGTGACACAGAAAATAAGCAACCTTGCTTCAGAACTATCTGAGTGCCTAATACTAAATGCTACAGGAAATCTGCCCACAAAATTAAGGATTTCTGTACTCTGAGATGGAACTTAAGAGTATTCAGTAAATAATGCATATGGCCGTGTTCTGACCGGAGCGGGTAAAACCAAGCTGCTGTGCCTTGGGTGAGCCTGTCAAAAGGAATGCTGAATGAAGTGTTGGCAGCAAAAGCAGTTCAGTAATTAAAGACTATATCCTTAAGTGAATGCACCAGAGGGCTCAAATGTGATTGCATGGGCAACCTTCATGCCAGTACTCCTTGACTCCTCAGAGCTTAGTTTTGAAACATTAATCTTCTGCCTAGTGTCTCTTGAGTGCACATGTGGCAATGGATTGTTTTGAGATTTTGGGCTGCATTTTATTAGTAGTTGGGTGTTTACAAGCAAGTTAGATGCTGTGTTTTGGGTCCAGCACTTAACAGGGAGAAAATACCAGTTGCTCTCATCTAGCTAACCCCAGAGCTGTTGTGATATGTGTTCATGGCTTTAGAGGAGGTTGATCACAGAGGTTGGCCCTGAGCCCTGACACCCAAATCTGTGTTGTAATTAAATGATCTCTCATCCCTTCTTCCTAGGGAAATCCAGCAAAATCAGTGCCACTTTGGGAAAGGGAGATTATTTAAAAATGACTGCACTTGGCAGGTAACTATAAAAACACTTGACCACTGGCCCTGTTGTTCACAGTATAATCAAGGTACAGAGTACTAGAATACGGATGTAACCATCTACTTGAATCATTCTGCTGTAGGAAATTCCTCTGATAATTAAGATGGAAATTAGAATGTGAGACAGAAAAAAACTGCAAAACCCCTGGTGTTGCTTGCAATAGGGTCCCAGTATTAAACTGGTGAAGCTGGCAGATAAAGACCATGCTTGCCTTAAGATCGTTTGGGATCCCAGCTTTGGTTGCCAGAGTTTGGAAATTATATCTAGGAATTTTGATATAAACCAGATTTTTTCAGTCTGCACAAGGAGTTTGCTGCCTCAATCTGCAGTTATTTAGTTTTTCAGTTACTCATAATGATGTAAAACACTAACCATCATGAGCTGCTGAGCTGCCTCTGGTCTGCTGGCACTGAATCTCATGTGTTTGGGCAGCAAACAGGTATCCAACCCTGAAAAGGCAATAACCAGCTTAAACAGGCAGAAAAATCGGTCCTCAAGCGATTAGGGCTAAACCCCAGTCCCATCTGGGTACTCTGGCAGAGTCAAGCTGCCATTGGAGAAAGTGAAGAAACATGCAGGTGTATAGGTGACCTTGAAGGGTGACAAGCTGTCCCATAGGGCGAGCAGAGCAGATGTTGTGGGGCTCCCCAATGGAACACAGCCCCACTGTGGGCCATGGAGACACTCAGCAGGACTGGGGTGGCAGCTGGGGGCAGCTGAGCTCCAGCGGTCACCAGCACTGCAGTGGCCAGGCCAGGGTTGGTCTGTGGGTTGGCCTCAGCTGGGGAAGCCACCGAGTGCAGGTGTAGCTGTGGTGTTGTTCAGGCCATAGCTGAGTGCCAGAGCTCTGAGGCAAGGTGAGGAGCCCTGGTTCAAGGCTTGTTGCTACTTTTGGGGGGACTGGCTGCAGACAGCCCAGCTGTGGCAGAGCCCTTGAGCAGGCTGCCCCAGCTCCAGGTGGCCTCAGCAGGAGTGGACCCGGTTGTTTGGCCTCAATGTGATGCTCACAACAGTATCTTCTTGGGTTAAAGTAGATGAAGATGTCACTTTTTCTAATCAGCAGAGGATTGATTTGGTTTTGTGTGATTGTTTTGTTTAAACCTGGTTTCTTATGAGGACAAGGTTTGAGGCATCATGCTGAGTGCCTGTGGTGTTTTTCCTCACATAGACAACTTCTGACCTTCTCTCCAGTTTCAGCTTAAGCTGATGGGTGTAGAGAGGTCTCAGTTGTGACGATAAGAGGGGAGTAGGGGGAGACAGCCAGAAAAAGAAGAGAAACTTTACACCTACTCCCTCTTCTGAGGGCCTCCATCTTTTGCCACCATAAGGGATCAGGCAGAATGCCCTGTTGGTGTCTGTGAGATATGTCAGTATTTTCTTACCTCTTTTTTTTGTTTTGTTTTTCCTAATCCAGAAGCCTCAGTGATTTTCACTTTATCACCTGCACACAAACATTGTTTGAGATTGGGCTTCATAGCTTTGGTGTGTGGTGCTGCTTTTCCCTCAAAATAGCCAAGATATATGTACATAATTTTGCTGATTATTTCCTCCTGCCTTTTCTTCCTCTTAGATTTATTGTCATTAGCAGCAGACATTAAGAACTTCAAATGTGAGCTAAAGTCAATATGTGAAATAAATGTGACCAACCCCTTATGAAATATTGATGTTTTTAGGAGTGGTTCATGACAGGCCAGAACTCAAGATAAATCTTATTTTTTTGTCTTTACTGTTCGAAAAAGAGAATATTCCTGCTCTAGTTGCCATTGAGATTAGTTTTCCTTTCCAAAGTAATACTATTTTAGACATAAAAGACAAGGAAATATTGCAAGTGGCCATGCTGTCTATATGTTTGGTCATGTTTCTTTGCTTTGTTGCAAGGTTTATTTTGATTTTTTGTTTGTTTTGTTGTTTTCCTAACCCTAAGGCTATAGAATTGTGTGATGTGATATAGTGACCAAAAGCACTTTATTAGGAAATGCCATTGAGGAGTCTCTATTACACTTTTACTCTCATTCATTTATATTCTTTTTGTTAAAATATCACAGTGCTACTTCTGAAATTGAGACAGTTGCTTTGGCAGGTGGCTCTCCTTAAAATGTACTGTATGCCCAACATAAATTCACTGGGAGCAATTCATATGTCCTTGTCACTTTCTCTGGGACATATGTTTCCATGGGCTTTTAAAACAAAAAGCTGAGCTGACTGCTGTCAAAGAAGTTTATATTTTTTCTGTGCACATGGTCTGAGATTTCATATTCTGCTTCTAAAGACTCTCTTACAAAGACTGGAATTCTATTTTAAAAATAAAATCTATCTGTGTTTACTTTCAAGGGAGCAGTTATGGCCATTTTGTGTGCTCTCCATGTGGCTTCTGAATACTGCTTGAACAATGTGGCTGACTGGTGAAGCAATGGAGAAAAACCTGTATGAGCTCCTGTGCCTGTTCAGCTATCAGGTGGCAGTCTCCAGGTGGAGGCAGTAGTATTTTGCACTGCCAAAACTATTTTGGGATTAAAAGTTCTGGTGCTTGTTTTCCATCGTTCATTTTTTGTCTTGATCCATCCATGATTTTCAGTTTGAATAGAGATGAATTTCACATCCTGCCTTAAAAAATATGCACTTCTTTTAAACCACTAAGAGCATGAAGCTCACAGGGTTGTCTAAGGTTGGTTTTACATAAAATGTGTGCAATCTCACACGTTATATCATGACAGCTGGTGTGTGATAATGATGTTAAATAGGGACATTCTTTAAAAATAATGGTGTTTCCTCTTCCCTGCCCAGAACATTGACTGTTATGACATATATCTTAAGTGTGTCTTTATGAAGATGAAAGGAGGTAGGTGTTGGTACATCTCTCATGTCAGGAAATGTAAATGGAGTGAGGTGGAGTAATCAAAAAATACTTAGATGTGAAAATGTGTTTTAATACACTTAAGAGGTTCCTCTTAGGAACCAACTGAACTGTGGCCTGTAAGATTGCTACAAAAACCTGAAATAAGAAGAGTGCTGCAGGAAATAAAGTTTATTAATTCAGTCATGCAGTTGCATATGTTTCCAAAATAGGAAACATTTTAAAAAAATGCACATGTGCAAGTTTCACTGAAATTTACATTTATGTTATACACTGACCCATCAGGTTACTTTTAACTGGTGGGAAGATTTACAAAGTAGCATTCTGGAGTACTGTGTCCAGCTCTGGAGTCCTCAGTGCAAGGACATGGACCTGGAGTGAGTGCAGACGAGTACCATGAAGATGATCAGAGGACTGAAGCACCTCTCTTATGATGACAGGCTGAGAGATTTGGGGTTTTTCAGCCTGGAGAAGAAAAGGCTCCAGGGAGATCCTATTACAGCCTTCTAGTACTTAAAGTGGGCTTATAAGAAAAACAAGGTTAAATTTTTGAACAGAACCTGTTGTGGTAGGAAAAGGGGGAATGGTTTTAAACTAAAAGAGGGTTAGTTTAGTCTAGTTTCCTAGTAAGGAAGACATTTTTTATGATGAGAGTGATGAGGCACTGGAACAGGTTGCCCAGAGAAGTTGTGGATGCCACATCTCTGGATGTTTTCAAGGCCAGGCTGGATGCAGCTTTGAGCAACCTGGTCTAGTAGAAAGTGTCCCTGCTCATTGCAGGTGTTTGGAACGAGATGATCTTTAAGGTCTCTTCCAACCCAAACCATTCTGTGGTTCAATGATTCAGTGGTTCAATGAGCTGCTGTGATAGTGCATGCAAGTGTAGAAATTCAAGATGATTTCTCGCACCTTGAGTATAGTGTGTTCTTTCTGTGCTTTGGTAGGACAGAATGCAGCTTGCTTGTTCTCCCTTTCTTTAGTTTTGGGCAACTGGTACAGGCAGGAAAAGGAAAGAAAAAGGGACTTCTTTTTCTGTGCTCGGAAAGCACCTGCTGTTGTCCTGGCTCATGTAATTTGCATTTGCACACTCACCTGCAGCCTTCTGAAAGGAGAAAATGTAAACACAATCTCACTCTTAGCATGTTCTGGTTTTCTGTACACAGCTCTAACAGTTATTCGCATTAAAAAAAAAAGGTGATGAGAGGGAGGAATCCACTGTGGCTCTGAATTGATCATGGGATCTTTCCTCCTGTCGATTTGTTTTTTTTGTAACCCAAGTAGAAAGCATTTCCTTTTTAAGCTGCCACACTCTTTCCACTTCTCTTGCTGAATATATAATGTACCAAAGTGGTTTGCTAATGTGCATTTGCTCTGAGAGGGCCTGACTCCTTGCCATTATCTATGAAATGGACCCTTCCTAAGCAAGGTTTTTCATTGAAATCTGTGCATAAAAGAGGCACAAGACTGATTATTACATCTAATTTCCCTAAAGGTGAAAATAAAAAATAGAAAGTGAGCATTAGGGTCAACTTCTTGTTTCAGTCACTCTTTGCCATTAGTCACTTTTTTTCCCCGAGAAAGAGAAGATTTAGAGGGGAACAGAATGTGTTATTAGGTAGGCATATATTTGTGTGGAGGTTTTTTTAATTTTTTTTTTTTTTTTTTTTGTGGGAGGGTTTCTTCTTTTTTTCTTCTTACAGCTTGTTTTATCTGCCTGGCTTTAAGAAAAGACTCCTCATGCAGAGAATGTGGTTTACTTTGGTGTAAGAAGTGTGGAGGAGGACACAGTAAACTTGAAAAAGGCTTCAAGGGCTGTTAACTGAAAAGTTAGTGCAGTGTACTGTGAAAATGTTTCTTGTTGCTCAGAGTCCTTCTCTTCAACCCTTGTTGTAGTGAAAAATTGGTAAATGCCGCTGATTTGTTTGATTATTTAGTACTTACTTTAGCTCACCTATAATTCTTCATTTTTTTCTCATGGTGGTGGTAATTTAATTCTGTGTAAAGTAATTACAGGCCCAGGATATAAAATTATTCTTTAAATTTAGCTGCTGCTAATGGTGCTCTGTACCTGAGTCCCCAGGCTGTTTTCTGCCCTTGGTCGTGTCTCATCTCTCCCTGTTTCTGAAACATCTATTCAGTGTCAACTCATGAGTGATATTGTCTTAGTGATAACTTTCCTAATTTGATTAGTTCAGATTACAAACTGTTAGGATGCAAAATGTAACTAAAAGAGCCAGATTATTATAACCCTGCACTCCTGAAACAGAATTAACCAAATTAATTGGCCTGCTGGATGAGGGAAGAGAGACCCTAGCTCAGGGAGTTGGGCTTGCAGGATAAGATCCAAATAGCTGTGGCATGTGACATTTAAGACTAGCCCAACAAAACAAGTTTCGTCTATGAAGCTCAGAGGAGTCATGTTGACGGTGTTGATACAAATTAAAAGGGTTCATGGGTCCTGTGAGGCTACTGGAAAGGTGTTTGAAGGGTAGAAGTTTCCTCAAGTGAGGACTAACTCTTATTTGAGCAGGTTATCTTTCTGGATCATCTTTGCAAAGTGACCTTTATAAAAAAAAATAATATAAGAATTGTGGTCTGGGCCTGTCGTGTGGATGTCGTGCAGCTTATGCCCTTGGCTGACAAGTGACAAGTTTGTATCCCCACACAGTAGAAAACCTGTGTGCCAGCAGGATGGGCCTCAAAGTGTGCATGTAGAGATGGAAAGCAGAAGAGAAGATGCTGGGTCTATATTCCCCTTAAGATTTTCATCCTGCATTACATTTTCAAGTGGTGTGTGTTTCTACGCTTTTTAGATTGGTAGATAATTAATTTTTTCTCCTTTCCACAGCTGAAGCAGTGGTTAGCAGCGTGCTGCCTGTGAGGTAGACAGTGGTCTGTTTGAGATGTCTGGAAGCACTCTCTTAGCCAGGGCCTAGGAAGGTGAGGTCATTTGGAGCAAGCCATTTCCACTTTGTGCCTCCAAGATGCTTGCCAGAGGCATGTCTTTATGGAGTAACCACTTGAGGTACACATCATTTGAACAGCAGTCCTTCCCTTGTGCCTAAGGCTTGGTCAAACCACTGCTTTTTAGAGCTCCATGAAATTTTGAGGATTTGAGTGAAATTAGATACCTACTTCTTGGGGCCAGGGAGCAAAACAAGAGGGTGAGATAGCTGCTGCAGAACAGTTTCTATTCAGATTTGATTAGAAGAAGTGAATGGCTGTTGACTGCAATCTGAATTGGAAGACAGGGCACTGCTGTGTTTGTTCAGGGTCAGCCTTTCAATGAAAAGGCTTCTCCCTCGCTGCTTTGAAGGCCATTAGCAAGACTGAAACTATTCACACAGAACTACTGATAAAGGAGAAGCCTTTCAGAGGCTCATCTCTTAACAAACACTACAGGCTGATGCTTTAAAATGATACTTTTTTATAGCCATCTATGTGAACCTCTACTCCAGTGTGGAGCTGAGGAGCCTTAGGCAGGGAGCAGTGAGGGTAGGTCAAAACAGATGTGTGGATTTTTAGTGCACTGGCTTTAGATGGCAATCTCTTCTTTTGGTATTTACAACATTGCAAGTAAATATTTGAGGAAATACTAGCTTTGTTAGGTATGGATGCTTTGTTGAGTATAATTTCTGCCACCTTGGTAAGTTTATTCATATCCCAGAACTAAATTATACATTATTATAGCAAGAAAAATGAATTTTAAATATAACAAGCAGTTTTCTTGGCTGTGCTATTCTTCACCGTCTGCACTTTGCAAGTGGCAGAGAAGTACAGGCTTTGGCCTTTCTCTTTCCTCATCTCAAGAAGGTACTGAAATCCCTGTGTTTTTGGTAAAGCATATTGATGTATTTATTCCATGTACAATTGTTGCATATGCTGTGGGTATCTTTATGCTTTCTTTCTTATCTTGTATCTTCCTTTTTATTGTCTTTTCATATCCTCTGCTTCAAAAAGTCCCTGGAAGCTTTCCTGTGTGCAGATTGCTGTCAGGACTGGGGTTTGCTTTTTAGTCTACCTCTTCTCACATTAGTATGCCTATTTTTTTAACAGCACATATTCCCCCACTTCTGTTTCCTTACCTTACAGAGTTAAGACAGCTGTCCCCAAATTCCTCAGTATCCCTGCAAATACAGGAATGATGGATGGAACATGATGCTGCTATTCTAAAAAATACTGTAGGCTGCCATAAACTTGCTCTGTATACATTTTTATCTTGTCTTGCATGCCAGGCTCTCTGCTTTATTGTTCTACAGTTTAAACCAAATCTATGCTAGGTCTATGTTACTTGTGTCATTGTGGCAGTTTGTTTCATGCTGGACATTGTGGTGTTTCATGTGTAATTTGGATTTAAGTTCCTTCCACCTTTCCCAAAGCAGCTCTCTTTGGTTAAAAAACCCCAACGTAACAAAAAAACCAAATGGAAACAACTCACCTGCATTGCTCTCTCCACCTGTCTAGGTACAGGAGCAGTTGGGCTGAGGCAAGGGAGAAAATTAAACGGAAACAAGCAAAGAGCTGTAGTATAGCATGGGAATTTAAATGTAATTAGCTATGTGGATGGTGCCAGAGCAGCGTAAAAGATTGTCAAATAGCTTTAAAAGGGTTTCATCTGTGACTACAATGCTTTGTTACCCAAGTTTTATAGTTTTATCTTTGCTTTGAGAGGACACCCTCTATAAGACTTGACTTTGCTGATAGAGTTTACCTGCATTTTATGTAATCTGTACTATTTCCTTCACATGTGATTTCAAAGCCAGTTTTCTACTATTTACTTGCTTAGCTACACCATGTTGGCAAACTGCAGGATAAGCTGAATACTGATTCTCTTGGGGTTCTATGTAGGCATGTAAACTGAAGTTTGGAAAAGCTGATTATCTGGAGAGGAGTGTGTGTTCAGTCTTTAGCCAAATGCCAAGAAAAGTCTTCGAGTGACCTAATACCACCGGGACTTCTGTTGGTTTTTAAAATTTTTATTTTTGTTTGATTTTGTTTTTTGTTTTCAAATTCAAACTATTACTTGTTATTTTGCTTATACTGAGTACTACTAAAAAAAGCTAAGAGGTGCAGCTCTCAACTCTTACAAGTTGCATACTCAAATTAGAAAGATTTTAGATGGTTGCAGGTTTAATGGTGACACTGAAAATACATTGCCTTTTTGCCTTCTCATTGTTAAGCTATTACCCTCTCCAGCTGACAAAGATTTCTGAAACTGAGTAAATGCTTATTGTAAGCCTTGAAAATATATCCCTCCATGTTTTTGAAAACATTTAGCCAAAAATAGAAAACTTGAAAATACTAATTTCATATGATATTTCGAGTGTGATTCAATCCTTTTAATCTATTTCCTGTAACATTTTAGATGGTCCTGCTATTGTTTATATGTGTGTGAAATTGTGTGAAATTAAAATTCTGCAGGTTTTTGTATGGTATTAGTTTATCACAATGTATCCTTAGCACAATTTTAGTACAATTTAGGTTTTTGTTCAGCCTGAGGGCTTAAGTCTGCCCCAAATACATTATTCTTTTGTTTTCCCCCCTTTCTCTGTCTTATTTTTCTATTTTTATCTCCCATTGTTTATATTAGAATATTCCTTATGTTGCTTTTCTGTTTGGAGTGTCTGTTTCACCATAAAGAAAATTACAGACAATTCTTTGATATCAAGACTGGCCTTAAGGGTGTACTAAAAATTGAAGGAAACATTGGCAAGTCAGCTTCTTGGCCTCCCCTTTCACCTCTTAAGCTGCCCCAGCCTCCCACTGCCCTCTGGGTTGTGGCTCCTATGGTGCCTCTTCCTTCAGCTTGGAGCAGCATGAACCTTGAGTGGAAGGAGTCAGGGAATTATGCTTGACACAGAGCACTATGAAACAACTTTCCTCTGCCTTTCTGGGAGCCAGAGCTGCCTGGTGCTGGTGCTCTGTGCCTCAGAGCAAAGGCAGAGTGGTTTCCTGGGAGGAGGAATGCCATCATGGGCGTACTTTGAGATGTGCTGCAAAGAAAGCTTTGCTGGGCAGTAGCCTCTCTGTTTCAAGTCCACAACGTGGCTGTTCCTTGTGTAAGTGCAGAGAAGCTGGGAGAGGCTGGACTGTACTGGGGGAGGAGGTGTCTCTGCTTGCACAATTCCTTCTGTAATGTTAGATCTCTCTCTTGCCGAATGCAGGAATCTGCATGGCTCTGCTCAGCTCCAGAAAAGGATGGGAAGAAGGGATTCACTGGTTTCACTGCTTTCAGAGCATTGAAGAATTGAGAGTAAGGGAGTCTAACAGAAAGACTACTTGCTCTCACCAGCCTTTTTACCATACATGTTCTATGGAGGGCCAGCCTCAGAAATGTTTTCCCATGTCATCCTCACCTCCTTACTTATTTTTTTCTATTGATAGTACTTCTGAAAAACCTTAGCTTGTGCAAAAGGGAACATATAGTGTGACAGAACTACCAAAAAGAAGAGGAATAATAACTTTCTCCACCTCTCTGTGTCACTGTTTTTGAAGTGCTAATAGCAGCTTTTCCTGGAACATAAAGAGGAAGAGCTGGCAGGGACATGAGGCTCTGTCAGAAGCCTGGCAGGAATTAAGCAAGATTCCTTAGTTGTTCTTGTATTTTTGTGTTCTCTTCAAGTGTGCTTTCCATGGGCCCAGCAAAAATACTGCACCAATCTCATTGGACATTAGTTATTGGTAAAGTAATTTGAGAACCTTTGGGAAAAGATGTTATTTTCATATGTTTATTTATTTACTTATGTCGTTGTTAAATTTGAAAGAAAAGTTGTTGTGGTTTCACAACTTTTGAATAGGCTTTATTTCTGTAGGAACACCCTTGAGGGAACTTTAGCAAATGGACAGAGGATTGCAGAAGCTTTTTAAAATACAGTGCACAGACATTGCTCCTCTCTCCCCCAAAACTGTTTCAAGCTGTATATTAGATTTTGGGTGCAGTTCTCTGGCTTAATATCTGATATGATAAAGTAGGCTGAAAAAATCCTTAAATATATAGGGTCCAGATGCATTTTTGCAAAGTTGAGTTGTTTAGTACAAAGTGGCTCTTGCCTTAGTATCTTGAAAGACACTGAGTAAGCTGGGAAATTGACCTTACATTCGTGGATATTAGATGACCCTCCCTTGGGGAGCAGAGAAGTTTTCATAATTGACCTTTGGATAATCTAATGGCCTTGTCTTAAGGGAAAAAACAAAAATACACAGTCAGATGAAATTGGTCTTGCCATGTCATTTAAACTTTGGTGGTGAAAATTCATTAAGCACCAATCTGTTATATTTTTGGCTTTCTGAATAATCCATCTGTTCACTTATGTTGAACTGTATCTACTTAAGATGTGACCAAAATCTGATTTTGATTTCTTTGCTGTAATCTCTTGTAGTGTAAGAACACTCTCAGGTGGCTTTTGGACCCCACACACTTGCAAGGTGAAAAGTGGATTGGACTTCCCTGTCCAGTGTTTCTTTCTTGCACAGTCCAAGGATTAGCGGATCTTTTGGAGAGTGATGGGGCCAGGCCAGTTGGACGAAGCATTAGGCTAATGCTTGGGGCATTTTGGATGCATTTACATGAGGAAATTTAGTATCTGGGTTACAGTAGACTCTGGCTGTAATATTTAGTTGATGCTACTGTAAGAAAAATACTCCTTTCCTAATTTTTCTTTTTAAATTCCCCCTGTGATGGAAAATCTGTCCTGAGCTGATTTTAGCATTACATGGAGGTAAAGATTCATAGTGGTTTGCAGTTATCACTGTGCCACAGAGTGATAAGGTTGCTTTCAAGCGTCTGTAATGGAAATATTGATGTTTTTTCGTTCCTGTAGGTAGAGTTCATGTGCAGAATGAATGTTGAGCTTTTGAGTGTGCACAGTAATCCCCTCCTCCCAGGAATGTGTACCAGTGCCTATAATGTTGCACAAGTTGATGCTTTAGATGCGTTTGTGATGTAAAGAGCCACTCTGTTATATATTGCCTAATATATCACACATAGATTATATAAATGTCAAAGATTGTAATGTTATATTCTTATTTTAAGGTTAATAAAGTATTTGAAACAAGAGGCAATAAAATCAGATCTTCTGAGCCCAGCATGCTGCCTCTTGCATCAAGATAGTGTTCAGTTGCTAAATGTGTTTTTCTCAGACAGGGAGTGCATCTGCAGATTCTGCAAGGCCCATTTGTTTCAGCCTGAGCACAGTCCTCTGTTGACACTTGCTGTGAAATACCATAGCTTGGTTCACCTTCTGTGCTGCCGAGTTCTTGTAGCTTTATCTTCTTCGTTTATTCATTATTAAACGCATGCTTTCTGCTTGACAAGTGCTATAAAATCCCATTTACTCTGGCTGAACCCAGGAACCTCTGCTGAGAGTCTAGAAGGGTTATCAATTTTTTTTAAAAATGCAAATTTATGCATTCTTACTTTCTACTGAAGTGCTCTTCAGACCAAACTCTTTAACAGGGTGGTAGATACTCCCTGTCCTTTTCTTTATGCCACTTAGTCATGGAAAGATAAATGCTAGATTTTTCCAGATTCCTACTGGAAACAGAAACAAGAATATCTCATGCATTGGAAAAAGGTTTCCAGAGGTCTGATAGTATATTAGCTCTACATGAAAATTAATGTTCATACTGTGTAGTTTGTATCTTATTACATTCCTCTGTACTGATGCAGCTCCCATTAAGAACACAAAGCATAAAACTGAAAGGTACGCTTTTCTAACATGGGTCACAAGAGTTCTAGATTTCTGAAGCTGTATTTTAAAATTAACTGAGTGTAAACATGCAGTGTTGAAGTTTTTGAGGTTATTTGAAGTTTTGTGATTATTTGAGAACAACAGACAAATCAGGGCTTCCTTCCTAAACTGTATCTTACATAAGCACTGTTTTGTCTTTCTTATTAGGTGTGTTCTGATTTGTTTTTATTACTTTATATTTTATGTTTCCTTTCTTAGATGAGCATTCCAGTATTTGGGAGCTGTAGACATACCTCATACTAATCCAGGGCACTAGATTAGTTCTCTGCAAAGGTAGAACAACAGAGTTAACCTCTTGATTTTGATTTGATAAGAACATATCTTTCCAAATACAAGCCTTTTGCTTCTGATTCTTCTCAGAAAGTATAGCCATGGCAGATTTTTAGCTCGATTTTCACCTGTATTTACTTGTTTGCTTTGAAAATAATCAGTTTGGGACTGTAAGATTCCTTTTCTGTCTGATTCATCTCTTGAGTCAAGAGAGGTAGCTCAGGATTTCTCCTATAGTTGGATGTAATACCAGCAGTGACCTGGGACAGCAGTTTTACTATGCAAGATAACCAGCAGTGGAAGAGCTGACTCTTCCCCTAGAAAAGAACAAAGAAGCAGATGGGAGACTGTCTGAAGGATATTTGAAAGCAAGGCCAGGCAGAGTGAGATCAAGGCCAGAGGAACTACTCAGACAGCTGAGTGAGCCTTCTTTTTGCTCTCTGTACTTGACAAACCACAGCTGTGAACCTTGTCTCTTGTCCCTGTCCCTGCAGCACAAGACCTGTAAGCAAAAGCACAAGTTTTTTTTTCTCAGAGCACAGGTCAATTAGGGTTTATCTAATTGGGTGAAGAGAATCGGAGAAGGAAGTGGAGTCTTTGGGGAACTCAGTCTACACGCTGAGTGTTTCATTATTAGTAAAGAAGCCCAAGAAATTGAACCTTCCCACACCTCAGATTTGTGGCTTTTGTGTAGTCTCAACTGTGTTCATCTTAGCAGTCCCACAGCTTTACTCTTGCTTGACCGAGGAGCAGCTGTATGTTTGCTCCAAGCCCTACAGCTGCTGAAATAGCTGTCAGGTAGCCACAAGCATGGCAGGTGCCATGCAAGGCTCCTCAAAATGCTGCCTACCAGAAACCAGTTCCTCCTGACTCATAGGCTCTTGGTCTTCCACTCTCTGTTGAAACGGTAGGACAGTTCCCTCTGGATCATAGCATCTCCTCAGAGGAGAGATGCTGGATTCCAGGATCAGTGTGCTGCTAATGGTCATGGGCTTTGATAGACCTGGAGCCAATACTGGTTTGGTTTAGCTCCAGATGTACCCCTTTTTGCTAAAGAGTGCTGGTTCAGTGCAAAAGTGTGGTTATCTGGTGTACGCTCTTCTTTTTAGTAACACTAGATCTGCTGAAATGCTTAAGTTTCCAATGCATAGGGTCAAACTTTCCTTTCTTTTTAGAGCCACAAAAAGTGTGGAAGTTATGGGAGCACTAATTGGAACCAAGTGTGTCATCAGCAATGAATGAGTAATTGGATAAATTTGTATCCTTACCTCCTCCGTGTAGTCATGTGTTTACACAAATGCCATGGTGTTTGTTTTTAGGTGGATTTAACACCATTCCTTGAGAATCTCAGGCAGATGTGCAGAGCTCTCTCAGCACTCTCTGTTCAGAGGATTTAATCCACCTTACTGGGTATTTTTTGAACTTTTTTTCCACACCCCAACTTGCAGATGCTGGAAATATTTCTGTTGTGAATATTAATGTTTGTCTTCTGTGAATACTTACAGGACAAAGCTCCACTATAATTTCTGTGGGGGCTTTTTCAGTAAACTTTGTTTCTCAAACATTTTTGGAAGGAGTGGGCACTTGTGTGAGAACATTAACCTGCAGCTGCTGGTCCTTGCTGAAAACAGTGTGTGGTTGTTGGCATAGCCTTGCCCTCTAAAAACTGCTTTGCCAAGGTATCCACTGCTTTTGTTCTTTCTGGTTTTTGTCATTTTTTTGAGAATGATTGTGAACCAATATAAACTTGAAAATAATCTCTGTTGTCCCCCCCCCATTTTTTTTCTTTTTTTTTTTTTTTTTTTGGGGGGGGGG